>CM053335.1:23624375-23716875 GCA_028583605.1 Dastarcus helophoroides | reverse complement strand
CTCAATTTTTTTTCTCAAGTTTATTCGCGGAATTTGCTAATTTTAGCATCACCCAGAGAAACGCTTTGATTATTCTAGCTACTAATTTCGGTTAATCTGATCTTGGAGACGAAAGGGGCCCTTTGTGGCCGACGCAAATAGCCATGCCCGCGGCGGTCTTTGATTGCGATCTATTAAATCGAAATAAAAATGATTTAACGAGAATTTTGAGCCAAAAGCTGTTTGCGTACCACCGTGTCGAGATTTAACGACTTGTGGCGTAATAATAGAATTAGCGTTATTGTTAACGTTGGAGGAAGTAGCGCAAAATTAAATTTTCCACCGACGTCTCCAGATAAAAGAGTTGTTTGGATCGGAGAAAGGAAAAATTAATTGCAATCGATGCATTTTGATTTCGAGAGAATTTGGCATCACATGAAACGAACCGGAACATATTTTGATCTGTTGTGCAAGTTGTTTCAGAAACTAAAGCTAAAATTATTCATTATTTAGTTTTTGGGCCAAAAGAAATGTAATCAGAAAAATTTTGGTGGAACTGGTCCTTGGTATCTTCAAAAATTGAAATACAAATATTGTCCCCTGAAACCAAGAAAGATTAAAAAACACAACAACAGAAGGTTGCTCTATGTAGAGCAACCTTTGTTGTATTTTTTAAACTTTCTAGAGCAACCTTTGTTGTGTCTTTTTAATCTTTCTCCAAAATTAGAGCAACCGTTGTTACATTTTTTAATCTTTCACAAAATTGGAGCAACCGTTGTTGTGTTTTTTAATCTTTCTTAGATTCAGGGGACAAAATTTGTATTTCAATCAAAAAAATGTAAAATGTTCGAAAGTAGGAGAACTCAGATTTTCAAAACTAAGCTCGAAACAGATACGATTCAGTTAAGTGTGGTCTCATATTTAGATTTCGAACATCGACTCACATAAATCGAAGGTTCCATTTTTTTGTATTTCGAAATAACGACATTTCTTACATTAAAATTTCGTTTTCGTTTTCGCGTTACTTTTGAACCTTACTCTATGGTGTATGTATAGGAATATGTCATCGAGCGAGTTCAGTTTCGAATTCAACAGAATGTATGGCGCGACGAGTAAAGGGACTACTTTACGTATGGCAAGTTACGGTTGCCGCAGGTTCAAACCCCGCTGACAGTCACGCATTTTTTAAGTGAAAACTTTGGAGGCGTTAAGTGATTTTGGATAGCGGAACACTTTTGATCTCGTGCCACCATCACGCAAATTCGCGTCAGCATCATATTAATTCGCGTCATCATCACGCTCATTCGCGTAAAAAAAATTGTACTTTGCGGCGTTTTAAGTGAAAATTTTATTTCGAGAAAGACAAATTTCTAAAGTGTTTTCCTTTATACAAGTTGAGCCCTCATCCCCTTTTTAATTGACAACATTTGTCATCCGATGCAATTACATTAGTGAAATCCAGCTACATGAATGCAAATAATATGCATTAAAATCTAACCTTTATTAACTATTTATATAAATATTCTTGGTTATGCGCCAGTAAATATGGGATTTATTTTCGTGACGTTTTTCCCGATGTTTATTTTAACATACACATCAACACACAAAAGTTTAACATCCTATTTATGACGGGGATTATCTAAAATAACGTGTTTTTATGTTAATTGATTTGAAACTGTTATTTTAAAAAATTAGCAAATTAATAGACGCCTACTTGCTAAAGTAATGAATATTAAAGGTTCAATAAATCATACAATGCTTGTTCCGCATTACGTAATTGAAGTATTATCTCAAAGTCACTTCTGTAAATTGAAATTTTCAATTGATAGTACATTTTCTTGGAAAATGTGTTTTAAAAATGAACGTCATAACGATAAAAGTCATTATTCATCTTCAACTTTTAATTCGAAGCACTTCAAACTTACATTTTTCTACGAACACTTCCAATTTGGTAGAAAAGAAACAACCCAAAATGTTGATAATTAATCTGACATTTTGCTAAAACAGTCAGGTTCTTACTGCTCACCCATGTCATATTGGGCAATTCTATGCAAAATTTGTTTCTAGAGCCACCAGTTATAGGTTGTCTGTTAGTCAACCAGAGTTTTATTAAGTAGGTTCCCTTCATACTTTGAATTTTCGACATCCATTTTTGAAAATTCGGTTATAACTAAATATTTTTTTTAAAACCAGACCAGTGACGGACTGGCCCCGCAAGCTAGCGGACATAGACAGCCGGGCCACTGTCTTCAGACAGTTTGTGGGGCTTCCCTGCGTATTCAATCGACCTCCCAGTCGTTTAAACCTGACAAGTTCTTTCGCTGTTAAAATGGAAAAAAGTGAATTTCGAGTGTTGATAAAACATTACTTTTTATGGAAAAAAACCATCACGGAAACGAAAAAATTTCAAGATAAGTATTATGGTGAATTTTCTCCGTCACTTAAGATGATTCACAAGTAGTTTACTGAGTTTAGTTGTGGTAAAACAAGCACGGAGACGCTCCTCGCTCAGGACGTCCAATTGAGGTAACTGCTCCAAAAATGATTACGAAAATCCACGATATCATATTAGCAGATCGATGAATGAAATTAAGGGAAATAGCCAACCCTGTCAACATCTCATATGAACGAGTTTCCTACATATTGCATGAACTTTTGCTATGAAAAAGCTTTCAGCAAGATGGGTGCCACGTTTGTTGACAATTAACCAAAATGTGAAAGAGGGACACTTTCCCAGGCTAATTTGCTGCTGTTTAAACGAAACCCAGATCAGTTTTTGAGCTGTTTTATCACGATAGATGAAACATGAATTCATTTTTACACACCAAAATAACCTAAACACTCCTGGGAGCTGGCAGTTGGATGGCAGTGCTCCGAAGAAAGCCAAGGTGGTTCCATCAGCATGGCTACAGTTGTCTGGGAACACCAGGTACAATCTTAATTAATTTCCTTTAAAAGGGGAAGACTAGAAACTAGGAGCATAACGCTACACTCTTAGACCAATTAAATCAAGCCAAGAAGATAGTCCTGTTTCACCACGATTATACTCCTGCCCATTCTTGCCAAGAAGAAAGTCCTGTTTTACCAGGATAATGCTCCTGCCCACTCTTCCGCCATTGAAAAGGCCAAGCTGGTGGAGTTTCGCCACTAAATACTTCACCATCCACCATATTCTTCTGATCTAGCTCAAAGTAATTTTTTCCTTTTTCCAAACATGAGAAAATAGCTTGAAGATTTGGAACTGATTTAGAGATTATCTCCAAAACTAAGACGTATTTTGCGCCCTTTTATCGCTGTAGAAGAAACATGGATTCATTTTTACACACCACAACAATCTAAGCAGTCTGTGGGAGCTGGTGGCAGTGCTCCTAAGAAAGCCAAGGTGGTTCCATCAACAGGCTACGGTTTTCTGGGAGCACAAGGTACAATCTTAATTGATTTCCTCCAAAAAGGGAAGACAAGAAACGAGAAGCATTACGCTACACTCTTAGAGCAGTTAAATCAAGAAATCAAACTAAAACGGCCTCATCTTGCCAAGAAAAAAGTCCTGTTTCACCACGATAATGCTCCTGCCCATTCTTCCGCCATTGCAAAGGCCAAGCTGGTGGAGTTTCGCCACTAAATGCTTCACCATCCACCATATTCACCTGATCTAGCTGCGAGTAATTTTTTCCTTTTTCCAAACATGAGAAAATAGCTTGGGAGATCGAAGATTTGGAACTGATTTGGAGATTATCTCCGAAACTAAGACGTATTTTGCGCCCTTTTATCGCTGTAGATGAAACATGGATTCATTTTTACACACCACAACAATCTAAGCAGTCTGTGGGAGCTGGTGGCAGTGCTCCTAAGAAAGCCAAGGTGGTTCCATCAACAGGCTACGGTTTTCTAGGAGCACAAGGTACAATCGTAATTGATCTCCTCCAAAAAGGGAAGTCAAGAAACGAGAAGGATTACGCTACACTCTTGGAGCAGTTAAATCAAGAAATCAAACTAAAACGGCTCATCTTGCCAAGAAAAAAGTCCTGTTTCACCACGATAATACTCCTGCCCACTCTTCCGCCATTGCAAAGGCCAAGCTGGTGGAGTTTCGCCACTAAATGCTTCACCATCCTCCATATTCACCTGATCTAGCTGCGAGTAATTTTTTCCTTTTCCCAACATGAGAAAATAGCTTGAATGACAAAGATTTGGAACTGGTTTGGAGATTATCTTCGAAACTAAGACGTATTTTGCGCCCTTTTATCGCTGTAGATGAAACATGGATTCATTTTTACACACCACAACAATCTAAGCAGTCTGTGGGAGCTGGTGGCAGTGCTCCTAAGAAAGCCAAGGTGGTTCCATCAACAGGCTACGGTTTTCTGGGAGCGCAAGGTGCAATCGTAATTGATCTTCTCCAAAAAGGGAAGACAAGAAACGAGAAGAATTACGCTACACTCTTAGAGCAGTTAAATAAAGAAATCAAACTAAAACGGCCTCATCTTGCCAAGAAAAAGGTCCTGTTTCACCACGATAATACTCCCGACCACTCTTCCGCCATCGCAAAGGCCAAACTGGTGGAGTTTCGCCACTAAATGCTTCACCATCCACCATATTCACCTGATCTAGCTGCGAGTAATTTTTTCCTTTTTCCAAACATGAGAAAATAGCTTGAAGGACAAAGATTTGGAACTGATTTGGAGATTATCTCCGAAACTAAGACGTATTTTGCGCCCTTTTATCACTGTAGATGAAACTTGGATTCATTTTTACACACCAGAGACAAAAAAACAATCTAAGCAGTGGGCGGAAGTTGGTAGCAGTGCTTCGAAGAAAGCCAAGATGGTTCCATCAGCATGACTACGGTTTTCTGGGAGCACAAGGGACAATCTTAATTGATTTACTCCAAACACAGAGCAACCTCTGTTGCATTTTTTAATCTTTCTTGGTTTCAGGGGACAAGATTTGTATTTCAATTATTAAATCGAGTTTTCGAAATAAATCGAAATTTAAAGAAAGTCGAAATTTCCAAGAAAATCGAATTGTCAAAAAATCGAAATTTTCAAAGAGGTTTAAATTTTCAAAAACAGTCAAATTTCGAGGAGCAAAAATTAAAAAAAAACAAATATTTAAAAAAGTTCAAATTTTGAGAAAAGCTCCAAACTTTCAAAATGTCGACACTTTTTCTAGGAAAAGGCCGAATTTTTAAAAGGTTTTTTTTCAAGGTTTTATTTTAAATAACAAACATTTGAAAGTCAACATTTTGTAAAAAGTGGAAATTAGGAAAATTAAAATTTTCAAATATAAAGGTGAAATTTTTAAGAAATTTCGAAATTCATAAAATGGCCAAATTTTAAAGAAAATCCTTATCTAACCTAACTTTTGAAAAGAAAAATCGAAATGTTTAAAATAGTCAAAATTTTGTAAAAAGTGGAACTGCATTTCATCCAAAATTTCGAACATTTCCAGTAATTATGAATTTTTCACATTTCGAATGTCTCCCAAATTTTCTGAAAATTTCTTACATTTTTCAAAATTTTTGATGATTTTGCAAATTTCGACTCTTATCCAAAAATTTTGGACTTTTAACCAAAATACTGAATTTTTCCTGAAATTTTGTATTTTCATGTTTTTCATCGGAATTTCGATATTGATTGTGAAATCTTTTTTCTCAGAAAATTTAGAGCCTAGTCTCAAAATTTCCGATTTTTTACATCAAAACTGTAAAAATCTGTATTTGTTTCAAAATTTCGATTTTTTTTTGTAATTTTAGGCTTGAAAATTTTTGAATTTTTCCCACAATTTCGAATTTTTTCCACAGGTTCGAATGTTGTCAAAAATTTCGAATTTTTCCCACAATTTTGAATTTTTCTCAAAATTTCGAATTTTTTTGGTTCGAATGTTTGTCATAAGTTCGAATTTTGTCTAAAATTTCGAATTTTGTCTAAAATTTCGAATTTTGTCTAAAATTTCGAATTTTGTCTAAAATTTCGAATTTTTTCCACATTTTTGAATTTTTCTCTAAATTTCGAATTTTTCCCAAAATTTCAGTTTTTCCCAAAATTTCGAATTTTTACCAAATTATCGAATTTTTCCCAAAATCTCGAATTTTTCTCAAAATTTTGATTTTTTCCCACAATTTCGAATGTTTCCCAAAATTTTGAATTTTTCTCAAAATTTCGAATTTTTTTGGTTCGAATGTTTGTCATAAGTTCGAATTTTGTCTAAAATTTCGAATTTTTTCCACATTTTTGAATTTTTCTCTAAATTTCGAATTTTTCCCAAAATTTCAGTTTTTCCCAAAATCTCGAATTTTTCCCAAAATTTCGAATTTTTCTCAAAATTTTGATTTTTTCCCACAATTTCGAATGTTTCCCAAAATTTCGAAGTTTCTCCAAAATTTTAAATTTTCCCCAAAATTTTAAATTTTCTCAACAGTTCAAATTTTTCCTAAAATTCCGTAATTCCTCAAAATTTGAATTTTTTCTCAAAATTTTAGACTTTTCCCAAAAATTTTTGGGAAGAATTTTTGCCGGAAGTTCGAATTTTGTCAGAAATATCGAATTTTTCCCAAAATTTCGAATTTTTCCCAAAATTTCGAATTTTTCCCAAAATTTCGAATGTTTCCCAAAATTTCGAATTTTTCCCAAAATTTCGAATTTTTCCCAAAATTTCAAGTTTTTCGCAAAATTTTGAATTTTTCTCACAATTTCGAATTTTTCCCAAAGCTTCGGGTGTTTCTCAAATTTTTGAATGTTTCCTAAAATTTCGAATTTTCTCCAAAATTTTAAATTTTCCTCAAAATTTTAAATTTTCCCAACAGTTCAAATTTTTCCTAAAATTCTGTATTTCCTCAAAATGTGAATTTTTTCTTAAAATTTTAAACTTTTCCTAAAAATTTGAATTTTTGTCGTAAGTTCGAATTTTATCTAAAATTTCGAATTATTCCCACAATTTCGAATGTTTCCCAAAATTTCGAATTTTTTCCAAAGCTTCGGGTGTTTCCCAAATTTGCAAATATTTTCCAAAATTTAGAATTTTCTCCAAAATTTTGAATATCCCCAAAATTTGGATTTTTCCTCAAAATTCCAAATTTTTCCCAACAATTCGAATTTTTTCCATAGGTTCGAATGTTTGCCATAAATTCGAATTTTGTCCAAAATTTCGAATTTTTTGAAAAATCGAAATTTTCAAATATAAAGTAGAAATTTTTAAATAATTTCTAAAATCACAAAAAATGTCAAATTTCAAAAAAAACCTTACCTAACCCAACTTTAGAAAAGCAGCAATTTTCAGATATAAAGTTGAAATTTCTAAGAAATTCCTGAATTCACAAAATTGCCAAATTTTAAAGAAAAACCTTACCTAAACTAAATTTGGAAAAGAAAAATCGAAATGTTTAAAATATTCAAAACTTTGTAAAAAATGGAACTTTGGAAAGTCGAAATTTTTAAATATTAAGTTGAAATACATAAAAAATTTCGAAATTCACAAAAAGTAAAATTTTAGAGATAAACCTTACCCAACCTAACTTTTGAAAGGAAAAATCAAAATGTTTAAAACTCTAAAATTTTGTAAAAATTGGAAATTTGGAAAGTCGAAACTGCTAAATAATTTTGAAATTTTCAAAATCAAATTTTATAGATAACCCTTACCTAACCTAATTTTTGAAAAGAAAAACTGTTTTAAAAAAAGTCAAAATTTTGTAAATAGTAGAAATGTTGAAAATAGAAATTTTTAAAAGAGAATCAAAATTTTCGTTAAGTTAACATGCTTTCAAAAAGGGGAAATTCTTCAAATAAAGTCGAAATATCAAAGTAATGATCAAAATTTTGTAAACTCGAAATCTTTGAAAAAAAAAATCAAACCGTTTCCAAATAGTCAAACTTTCAATGAAAAAAGTGGAAAGTTTTAAAAAATGGAATTCAGAAAAAGTCGAAATTTAAAAAAGCGCAAATTTCAAAATCGTCGAAATTTTCAAAAATAATTCCACAATTTTACGAAATGAAAGGTTTTCAAATTAATAAGTTATCAACTCTACTGTAATATTTTGTTAAAAGAGACTGATTTATTTAACTTGTCAATTTTATGAAATGTGAGGTTTTAAAATTAATACGTGATCGACCCTGATGTGATATTTTGTTAGAAGGGGACATCGGTTTTGAGAAATTTCGACTTTTCAACAATTTTTTTCGAAAATTCAACCTTTTTTATTGAAAATCTCGACTTTTGTAAAAATTTCGGCATACTTTGCAAGATCTCTACTTTTTAAAAATATTTACTTTTTTGCAAATGTAATTTTTAAAATCTGGACTTTTTAAAATTTTCGATTTTCGAATTTTTTTGAACGTTATACTTTTTTTGAAAAGAAAACAAAATTTTGACTACTTTTTTAATTGTTTTAAAATATCGACTTTATTTGAAAATTGTTATTTTTTCTAAATGCGATCTTTTTTTGAAGTCAAATTAAATCTCGATTTTTTTAAAGTCAATTTTTCATAATTTTTTGTTACAATTTTGTGATTTTTTTAAAAATTTCGACTTTTTTGTCAACATTTTTTTTCGATTTAAACTTTTTTCGTAAATCTGAGCTTTTAAACAATTTCGACGTTTCGAAATTTTTCCAAAATTTTAATTATTTTTGAAAATTTGGTTTTTAAAAATTAAACTAACCAAAACTTCTAACTTTTCAACATTTCGACTTTTTTGTCGAAATTTTTTTTCGATTTCAACTTTTTTCGTAAATCTGAACTTTTCGAAATTTTTCCAAAATTTTAATTTTTTTAAAAAATTTGGTTTTTAAAAATTTAACTAACGAATACTTCTAACTTTTCAAAATTTCGACTTTTTTAAAAACTTCGACTTTTTTTGACCATTTTGACTTTTCCTTAAACTTAAGACTTTAAAATTTTATTGAACATTTGACTGAAAATTGTTTTAAATCTCGATTTTTTTTTCAAAATTTTGACGATTTTTGAAATTGTAAGCGATTTTTCAAAATTTCATCTTTTTAAAAGTTTTGATTTTTTTGGAAAATAAAAGAAGTAGCAAGTTTGAGAAAAAAATTCAAATTCAAAAGAAGTCGAAATTTAAAAAGCGTAAATTTCAAAAATGTCGAAATTTCCAAAAATAATTTCACAATTTTAAGAAATGAGAGATTTTCAAATTAATAAGTTATCAACTTTGCTGTAATATTTTGTTAAAAGAGACTGATTTATTTAACTTGTCAAATTCGTTGATCTTTCACGAATTAAAGCGTAAACTACCACATGCGTAGATTTCGCATTGAAAGTCGTGTGTCAAAAAATGTTGTCAAAAGTAAACAATTCCATTTATTTCAATAATAATTTAAATATCTTACAAACCGGGCTCGGTAAGCTAAAATAAAAATGTTGAAAACAATCGAATTAAAACTTGAAACTTAAATCAGGGGACAGACGACACCCCTGGGGTACCCCTGCATTAATAGCAAATGTCTCAGGCAAGATGCCATCAACCTGAAGAGTTGTCATCTAAAAAAACTGAAAATCTACTGATAGAGACCCACTGATAGAGACCACTGGATATCCACTGGATATTCACTGACAGAGACCAGGAAGTCCAGAAGATGTTAATTTAATAAGAAGAGTCATATATCTCTCTGAAGATGATAGATTTGCTATCGAAAAGCATTAGAGCAACCTCTGTTGTATTTTTTAATCTTTCTTGGTTTCAGGGGACAAGATTTGAGTTTCAATTTTAGAAGATAACCAAGGACCAGTCCGTTCCACCAAAAAGAAGAGTCTTCTAAAGAAGTCGCTTGTGAACTTCCAATGCGCGAGTGCAATAGCGGCGTTTCCTCTTTTTTTTTTCCTTTTGTGATAACAGCACTTTTGCGACGAACTCGCTTTTACAGAAATCAGACTCACGTTTGTAACAAATTAAATGCATTTCAAACAACTTACCAATTGTCTTAAGTATATTGAAATCGTCGATGTCATATTTGTCCTTTTCTTCGTCGGAATATTCTTCCGCCGTCGTGGAGGAGGAATAGCTCTCCGTGCTCTCTTGTCTGCTTTTTATCTTGTAATCGGCCATAACTGTCGTTAACGAATTTACCACAATTAACTTTAATGTAGTCACCGCATATATTGGATGAGAGAAAGTGAACGTAATCAAAGAAAGCCGGCTGCGGACGAGTTCGCACTGAAACTGATTTTGAAGTTCAAATCGAAGGCGCGCTCGCACTTCCAATCCCACTTAACGTTACCCACGCGCTCCGGCGTGCAATACGCACGCTCGGGGAAACACTCCACATTTTCAGAAAGAGTTTTGCATCCATGTCTTTTTTTATAAACTCAATGATTTGAAATTTGACTTTTTCCTCAAATGAGTTATTAAATTAAAAACTGATTATGTAGATCACAAGCAACATTTTTAAGAAATACTGTAAAATGTTTGAATTTAAATTTTGATATCAAGAAAAATTAAAATACTTCAACTTTAACTGAAAATTTTAATTTTATCTGGAGATTTCGGCTATAAATTGAAGATATTGAACTTGAACATTTCTAGATAAAAATTAAAACTCCAGCTTCTGTATCTTGGTGTAAACCGTATCCTTCCCAAAATTGTGAAAAAAAATCCAAATTTTAAGAACCAAATCAAATTTTGACTCGAAATCGATATTTTGGAGAAACAATGTGCATTTTAAAATGGAAGACTAATGTTCAGTTTTTAAGTCAAAGGTTTAACTTTCAATTAGGGATGTCGATTCTTTTTTGAAATAATCGATTTTTGGATCGATTCGAATCGTGAGCAAAAGTATCGATTCCCGATAAAATTGGGTGCCAAAAGATCGATCTCCGATTAATCGCCTTGTTGGTGAATTTTTTAAACATCTAATCTAATAAAAGAAAAATTGAATGATAATGATGAATTGTCGTAGTTTAATTTTGAAAGTTTTTTCTTCTTAAACACTAATATTTATATTTTAATTATTTATTCCTAATTAGAAAAACCCGATACACATTTATTATCTGCTTTGTTTTTATCTATGCATTTTTGGTTTTTTACGAAGATGTAGAAAGGGTATTCATTTGTAAAAATATATTTAGAAATATGAAGTTTAAAATTGGAAATTACGAGATTAAACTGGAAATTTCTACTTTATTTTCCAAATTTCGACTCTTTTTGAGGAAATTTCTTAGATGAAGTCGAAATTTCGGCTCTAATCTCGAAATTTCAACTTTTTTTCACAAAATTTCAAGATAAGTCTAAATTTCTTATTCTATGGTTAAGTTAGGCAGATGACAGTTAAGCCCCACCAACCCTTAGAATATAAGACTTATTCTAAGCACCAACCCTTTTACAATTTAATGTTGACACTTAGCAGTAGAGTACGTTCAGTAAATTCAATTTTTTATTACTCAACATTTCGACTTTTTTCTTAAAATTTCAAAGTTAAAGTCGAGAAAATAGTCGAAATTTTGAGTTCAAAGTCGACATTTTACAAAAGCGTAAAAAGGACGTTGATTTAAAAAAATATTTTTAAAGATTTCGACTTTTTTCTCGAAATGTCGATTTTATTCGAAATTTCGACTTTTTTTCTCGAAATGTCGACTTTAATCTTGAAATTTCGGATTTGAATCCAAACAAATTTCGGATTTGAATCCAAAATTTCTGCTTTAAACTCGAAATTTCGTATTTACACTCAAAATTACGACTTTTTTCTCGAAAATTCGGCTTTTTTCTTGAAGTTTTTACTTTTTTCCTAAAATTCCGAAATTTATGTCGAAATTTCGACTTTAATCTTGGATATTCGACTTTGTTATCGAATTTTTTTTCGAAATTTCGACAATAAGTCGCTCTATAATAAGCACACTCTATGGTTAAATTAGGCCTATCATCACATCCCACTACTCTTCTTTCCCAACAATCTTGACAGTTGGTAGTAGGGTGCATTCAATAATTGCTATTTTTAAGGTCAAAATTTCGAGAAAAAAGTCGGTATTTGAGAAAAAAGTCGTAAATTGAGAGAAAAAAAAACGAAATTTCAAGAAAAAAGTCGAACTTTTCCGATTTAGGTAGAAATTTGAAGAAAAAAGTCGAAATTTGAGAAAAACGTCGAATTTCGAGAAAAAGTCGAAATTTTGAAATAGTTCGAGAAAAGTCGAAATTTGAGAAAAAAGTCGAGATTTCGAAAAAAATCGAAATTTCGAGAAAAAAAGTTGAAATTTCGAGAAAAACGTCGAAATTTCGAGAAAAAGTCGAAATTTTAAAATAGTTCGAGAAAAGTCGAAATTTCAGAAAAAAGTCGAGATTTCGAAAAAAATCGAAATTTCGAGAAAAAAAGTTGAAATTTCGAGAAAAGAAGTCGAAATTCGAAAAAAAGTCGAAATTTCCAGAAAAATGTCGAAATTTCGATATTAAGGTCAAAATTTCGAGAAAAAAGATGAAATTTGAGAACAAAATAAGAAATTTCGCGGAAAAGGTCGCAATTTCGAGAAAAAAGTCGAAAGTTTGAGAAAAAAAGTCGAAATTTTGAAATATTTCGAGAAAAAAGTCGAAATTTCGCGAAAAAAAGACGAAATTTCGAAAAAAGGTCAAAATTTTGACTTAAAAGTCAAAATTTCCAGAAAAAAGTCAAAATTTCCAGAAAAAAGTCAAAATTTCCAGAAAAAAGTCGAAATTTCGATATTAAGGTCAAAAATTCGAGAAAAAGTTAAAATTTGAGAAAAAAAACGAAATTTCGCGAAAAAGGTCGTAACTTCAAGAAAAGAGTCGAAAGTTTTGAGAAAAAAAGTCGAAATTTGAGAAAAATGTCAAAATTTCAGAAAAAATTCACAGATTTCGCAATCCTTGCAACCAACGGAGATATTGGAAATGATAACACCAAATAGAAACATAATTAACACTTTATTTAACATACAAGGTCATTTACAAATTTCAAAAACAACGCTTGGCAGTTGATTCAGAATGATAAATAAATACGAATTACGAAAAAAAAAAAATAATAAAAAATGTTTACTTTTCGAATCGCAGATTTTCAAAGTTGCTATAAAAAATAATTTAATTAATAATTTCATAACCTCTTTACCGATCGTGTTGAAATATGAAACCTTTTTTTATTTAGATTATTAAGGCTAGAATCTTAGTGACGTCGACCCTTGTGTTATCCGACACCCCTTGAAATTCGCCACGACAATTATCTTTGTATCTTCAAAGTAGTAAATAATAATAATTACATAAAATATGTATTGATTTACAACAATACGTATTACGTTTAGTTTATATTTTTTTATAACTGATTAAAATGTCGTTAAGGCTGACTGTGTTGAAAGTGTTTGCAGATATGTCTTACACCACATAAATTTTATGGCCCTTCCCAGTTTGTTTGAACCCCCTGGTGCCCTGGTTGGATAAGTAGTACATTTCAGAAATTTGTCATTCGGACAAGTGGATCTTAGATATAAGTTTAAGAATCATTTTATTGACACTGAATGTGCCTTCCTTCCTTTTTGAAAGGCAACGTTACAATGAAGAGACCACAGGGTGCTCGTAAGTAGTAATTGTCTTGAAAGTGTTATTCCTGGCCTTTTTTTCTTGGGATAAAAGTATTTTGTTTTCAGTTTCCTCTTGATCCTAACATTTATTGCTCCGGTCATGTAATTGTTCTTCCTGACAAGAATTTATGGTCTTTGAATTGCATGTCATATTTTTGTTTCTTTGAATGGACTTTTAAATGACCAGCTGCATTCAACCCAATTTGGTTTCTTAAAAATGAAGTTAATTTTTTCTGATTTCAATGGAATTTTTAATTACTTCCAAAATAAACTTGTTTCAGTTAATAAATCTTATTTAGATTATTTCGCATTGAAATCAGGATCATCGAAAAAAACATTAGAGGGCAGTTGAATGGCAAATTTATCAATCTTAAAAATTGAGGTTGGTTCTGTGATTTTGTTTATCATATACCAGATCACACATGAATTCGTTTAGATGTGGTTTGATTCATATGTTACATTACTTCAAAATCTTTTAAAGAACACTACAATTCTTTAACTAATGCTGAAGTAATGATGTTCGCTTGACACCCTGGATTTAACAATGCTGGACATTGTTTAAAGTTACTGCACCTATTTCTAATTAAAACTAGAGCTGTAATGGTTGTACTGATTGACATTTTCGCTTTGCATGATCATTTAATTTTTCTGCTCTTATGGGAATAATAAATAAAAGTAATTCCCTTTTTTGCCGAAAGCTCGAAAACCTTTATTACAGTTAATTAGTTGTCTTAGAGCGGGTTGTGTGGTTCTTCTAAATTAAAAAAAGTTTAGGAAAGTTGTGACCTGTTCTTTTATTTTAAAGCGGTCTTGCAGCAATTCTATTGCATAATTAATTAATAATAATAATTAAGTGATAATGACAATGATTCAATAACGTCACTTGAATCTCCTTCCACAGAATCGCAAAGATAATGAAATTTCTTAATATCAAAAATACGCTTGTCGTAATGAACTAACCACTTAAATGGATCTAAAAACAAAAATGGGAAGCACAAAACATATATATTGGGAAGCGATGAGGGCTTTAAATTAGCAACAGATATGGTATATAATTATCTCGAGCCGTTTAATAATGACAGAGTGAGTCTGATTGAATTAGTAAATTTCAATTTATGTCAGTTAAAATTTTATCGGATGTTCAAATGAAAAAGTCATCAAGTGTGCTGTAAGTTTTTTAGAAGAGAACGTAGTGAACCCGGCATTCGATTACTTATTGACTATTTTGGTTGATCCGTCAAGGGTCATTTTGACGTCCTATTTATCCAGAGAGGTTAAAATTTTCTAACCTAAAGAAAATCGTCTAGAAATCTATTTTACTCTTATTTTTACTCTTCTTTACAAAATTATGCGCTTATGCTTTCAAAATAATTATAAACACAAATTTTGGGCTTTTCCGAAATTTAATAATTTCTTCCACAATTTCCAATTTTTTAAATTTTTACTTTAAACTTGCAATTCTTGTGTTTGTTCTTAAAACTTCGGATTTCAAACGGATTCAAAATTTGAACATCAGTCTTGCGAGTCTATCCCAAGATATTGCATTAAAAAAATAAATATAGAGTATTTTCTTGAAATTATGACTTTTTCACAAAATTCCTCAACCTTGCAAAATGTCATTTATTTTTCTTAAACTGTCAATAAATATTTACGTTTTGTTTAAAATTTTCATGTTAAATAATAAATTCTAAATATTTCTAAAGATTTTGACTTATTTTCGAAATTGTGACAGCCTAAAAAATTCTTAAAATTATAAATATATCAACTCGAAAACTCAAGATTTTGTATCGAAATTTTGTAAGGTAAACTTTTTTTTCGAAATTTAAGATCCCCTTTGTCATTGAATTATGAGTGGTGGGTTTCCTCAAATTTTAAAATCCCAAAATTCAAACTTTACTTTCTACTTTTATTTCCAACACCAATAAAAGTTTCAACCAGTGTTAAAGCTTTAATTTTTTATTTTTAAGGTTTTAAATTTAATCTAGACTCTTTTTAAGAACACAAGTCATTTATTTAAAATCTTGACTTTAAATGAACTATTTTAATTTTATTTTAAATGATTTTGATTTAGTTGCAAAATTTTATCTTTAACCTCAAAATGTTGACATATGTTTTAAAATTTTAGAACATTATGAATTTTTTGAAATCCTGGAATATTTTCCTAAAATTGTCTATTTTTTTAACTGTTTTTCTCGCAACTTTTCTGAATTCAAAATTTTGGCCTTATTTAGCTATTTTTTTTTATTTTCGACCTTAATATCGTATTCGACTTGAGATTTCGAGTGAAAACTTAAATATTCAAATATTTTTCTTTCGACTTTTTTCTATTTTTAAGATTATTTCTGCAATGTTTATCTTTTCTAAATTTACGGTTTCCATTAGCCAAGTTTCTTCTGAAAGATTATTTTTTAAATTGAAATATACTCGTATAACCAAATAGACTACGAAATAATTTAAATCAAAATAATATTAAGGCACCTATGCTTATGGCTCTTGAAAGAAATATTTTAGTACAAATCGAAAACAATGCAATATTAAAATATATTTAATCTACAAGCAAAAATTTGTCAACTTCATTGTAATTTACATTTATTTGAGCCCTAAGAATTTTAAGTGCAGATATTTTACCACATTCGTTTACTGAGTACTTCAAGACCGTACGTGAATTGGATTTAGGGTAAGAGTTTACAGCATAATAATGGAATTATAACCCCTCACTTAAGGGCCGCTGACTTGGGTAGCCCGTGTAAACTGCAGAACCTTTAAGTTTGCGCATCTTTACATGCTCACAATACCGCCTACTGTGTTCAGTTTTTGTTAGCGGTGTTTTCGTACTTAACTCACTAGATTCTCTATTTTCAATCTCTCGTAAACGTTTTTTACGCTCTCGATATGTCTTACACTTTTCGCTATTTTTCATACTCTTAATATCCATAGCTGATAGCCTTATCCAATGAAACGTCACTGGATTAAACGAATATGGTGCTCTGCGGTGAACTGTGAACTTAACATTCTCCCATAGTTTTTATTCCGGCTTCTCGACGCCGAGAGCGCTCGACTGGCGATTCGAGTATGTCCGACCGACCGACACCTTGTTCTCTCAAGCTTGAACGAAAACCCGAAACTTCACCCCATATCTCAACATAAACATTTCCAATGTTAAAAGTCGAAATTTCGAGCTTAAAATTGAAAATTGAGAAAAAAAGTCGAAATTTCTAAAAATAACATTATTTTTGATCGATGTTCTTTGTAACATTTTAAAAAAGTTGAAATTTCCAGAAAAAAGTCGAAATCTCCAGAAAAGTCGAAATTTAAGAAGAAAGTCGAAATTTTGAGAAAAAAAAGTCGAAATTTCGAGTTTAAAGTTGAAATTTCGAGAAAAATGTCGAAATTTCGATATTAAGATCAACATTTCGGGAAAGAGTCGAAATTTGCGAAAAATCGATGAAACTTCGAGAAAAAATATCGAAATTTAGAAATATTTCGAGAAAAAAGTCGAAATTTTGAAATATTTCGAGAAAAAAGTCGAAATTTCTGGAAAAAAAGTCGAAATTTCGAGAAAAAAAGACGAAATTTCGAAAAAAAGTGAAAATTTTGACTTAAAAGTCAAAATTTCTTGAAAAAAGTCGAAATTTCGATATTAAGATCAAAAATTCGAGAAAAAGTTGAAATTTGAGAAAAAAAAACGAAATTTCGCGAAAAAGGTCGTAATTTCGAGAAAAGAGTCGAAAGTTTGAGAAAAAAAGTCGAAATTTGAGAAAAATGTCTAAATTTCAGAGAAAAGTCGAAATTTCGAACTTAAAATTGAAATTTGAGAAAAAAAGTCGAAATTTTTAAAAATAACATTATTTTTGATCGTTGTTCTTTCTACTCCTTTGTAACATTTTAAAAAAGTTGGAATTTCCAGGAAAACGTCGAAATCTCCAGAAAAGTCGAAATTTAAGAAGAAAGTCGAAATTTTGAGAAAAAAAAAAGTCGAAATTTCGAGTTTAAAGTCGAAATTTCGAGAAAAATGTCGAAATTACGATATTAGGGTCAAAATTTCGAAAAAAAAGTCAAAATTTTAAAATATTTCGAGAAAAAAATTGAAATTTGGGAAAAAAGTCGAAATTTGAGAAAAAAGTCAAGATTTCGAGAAAAGAAAGTGTCGAGATTTCGAGAAAAAAGTTGAAATTTCTCGAAAACAAATCGAATTTTCAAGAAAAAAGTCGAAATTTCGAGAAAAATGTCCAAATGTCGATATTCAGGTCAAAATTTCGAGACAAAAGTCGAAATTTGAGAAAAAAAAAACGAAATGTCGAGAAGAAGGTCGAAATTTCGAGGAAAAAAATCGAAATTTGAGAAAAATATCAAAATTTCGAGAAAAAAGTTGAAATTTTGAGAAAAAAATTCGAAAAAGTTGAAATTTCCAGAAAAAAGCCAAAATTTCCAGAAAAAATCCGAATTTTGAGAGAAAAGTCGAAATTTAAGAAAAAATCGAAATTTTGAGGAAAAAAAAAAGTCGAAATTTCGAGAAAAATGTCGAAATTACGATATTAGGGTCAAAATTTCGAAAAAAAAAGTCGAAATTTTGAAATATTTCGAGAAAAAAGTTGAAATTTGGGAAAAAAGTCGAAATTTGAGAAAAAAGTCAAGATTTCGAGAAAAGAAAGAGTCGAGATTTCGAGAAAAAAGTTGAAATTTCTCGAAAACAAATCGAATTTTCAAGAAAAAAGTCGAAATTTCGAGAAAAATGTCCAAATGTCGATATTCAGGTCAAAATTTCGAGACAAAAGTCGAAATTTGAGAAAAAAAAAACGAAATGTCGAGAAGAAGGTCGAAATTTCGAGGAAAAAAATCGAAATTTAAGAAAAATATCAAAATTTCGAGAAAAAAGTTCAAATTTTGAGAAAAAAAATTCGACAAAGTTGAAATTTCCAGAAAAAAGCCAAAATTTCCAAAAAAAAGTCGGTATTTGAGAAAAAAGTCGTAAATTGAGAGAGAAAAAAACGAAATTTCGAGAAAAAAGTCAAACTTTTCCGATTAAGGTAGAAATTTGAAGAAAAAAGTCGAAATTTGAGAAAAACGTCGAAATTTCGAGAAAAAGTCGAAATTTTGAAATAGTTCGAGAAAAGTCGAAATTTGAGAAAAAAAAAGTCGAGATTTCGAAAAAAATCGAAATTTCGAGAAAAAAAGTTCAAATTTCGAGAAAAGAAGTCGAATTTCGAAAAAAAGTCGAAATTTCCAGAAAAATGTCGAAATTTCGAGAAAAAAAGACGAAATTTCGAAAAAAAGTGAAAATTTTTACTTAAAAGTCGAAATTTCCAGAAAAATGTCGATATTTCGACATTAAGGTCAAAATTTCGAAAAAAAAGTTGAAATCTGAGAAAAAAAACCAAATTTCGCGAAAAAAGTCGAAATTTTAAGAAAAAAGTCGAAATTTTGAGAAAAAAAGTCGAAATTAGGAAAAAAATAGTCGAAATTTTAAGAAAAAAAATCAAAATTTTGAGTTTAAAATCGAAGTGTGGGAAAAAGTCGAAATTTCTAAAAATAACTTTTTTTTAATCGCTGTCCTTTCTATGCCTTTGCAACATTTCGAAATAGTTGAAATTTTCAGAACAAAATCAAAATAATTTCCAGAAAAAAGTCGAATTTTAAAAAAAAAGTCGAAATTTAAGAAAAAAAGTCGAAATTTTGAGAAAAAAAGGTCAAAATGTTGAGTTTAAAGTCGAAATTTCGAGAAAAATGTCGAAATTTCTATATTAAGATTAGCATTTCGGGAAAAAGTCGAAATTTGCGAAAAACGTTGAAATTTCAAGAAAAAATATCGAAATTTCGAAATATTTCGAGAAAAAAGTCGAAATTTCAGAAAAACGTCGAAATTTCGAGAAAAAGTCGAAACTTGATAAAAAATTGAGATTTCGAAAAAAGAGCCACAAGTTTGAAAAAAAAAAGTCGAAATTTCGAAAATAAACTCCTGTTTCCTCAGAAAAAACCCAACCTTTGAGAAAGAAATCAAAAAATAATGAAATTCAATGGAAACAATTTTAATTTCAAATCAATTTTTAGTTGAAAGTCCAAGTTTTAATAAAAATGGGTATAAGTTTACTTATCAGAAAAACATCAAAATTCCGACATCAGCATACAGATTTATTTTCTAAATTTTGATTTCGAATCCCATAAGTCAAGCATTAACGTTTCTGTAAAAAATCGAAAGATCGGCTTTTATCCAAAGATTTGAAAGTTTACCCTAGATTAATTAAATTCTGGAAAGAGTTAAAATTTTAGAAACATCAAAACGTTGAGTTGAAAAGCCCCTATTAAAAAATCGGTGTTTAAATTTCATGCTTCTGGGAAAACATCGACACTAAAAAAACTCTTCAGTTTAGACTCTTCCGGTTAGAAAAGTTAATGAATTAGGTTTATTAAACCTTCTTGAAACTGCCATTCAAGGCGCCCTTAATATATATAACAAATATTTTTCCAGAAATTTATCAACAGTTTCGATTTACTAAAAAATTTAAATATTTCCCAAACACAGCTTCAAAAAGGATAAATAAGTTTAATTCGTAAGAATAAATAAGTTTAATTCCTTTTAAAAAAAATCCAAATTTTTACCTTAAAATCGAAAATTTCAAGAAAAAGTTCGAAATTTTGAGAAAAATTTAGTTTTAAGGAAATTCGAAATGTTGGACTAAATTCCAATTTTGCACCAAAGAACTATAAGTTTCAAAGTTAAAATTCCAACAGACAGTAAAATTATCAAGTTTCAACCCCAAATTTTAAGTGCAGGAGTCAAGAGTTTAAGAACATATTTTTACTTAGGGCTTTTGACTCAAAATTCCAATGAGAAAAATTTATATTTCTGGAAATAAACCTAATCGAGCTCCAACTAACATTTTTCTTGATTTTAAATTCAAGATTCTTGGATAAAATCCAAGTTTCCAAACTTTTATTGAAAGACTAAATGCGAAGAGCCCAAATTTTAGACTGAAAGTGAAATTTCGCTCATATTCACAATTTATTCTCTTACAGTGCGTTTATATTAGACACTTAATAAAGTGTAAAATGTACCAAATACGGTACATTTCTTTCCGACATAAAATATATTTTCTCTCAGACATAAGTGTCACCTATCCTGAGAGAAGCTCTGAGAGAAGATCTTCTCCCAGCTATGTAAATAAGCCTCGGATAGCTTCTCTCAGAATAACTGACACTTAGTCAGAGAGAAATGTACAGAATAAAGTGTTTAATCTAAACGCACCCTTAGAAGTTACAGAATTAAACAAATATTCAATTAAACACTCTATTTTATATCACATAACAAAATCTGTAAATTAAATTATTTCAAAAATCCTCTAGTAATGACGCCCTCGGTTATATTTGTTTTGGATAGCGAATTGAGGCCGTCATCGGCGGCGCGCTTTTTGGCGATGTCTGTCAAGGATTTAAATGTGTAGGGCTCCCAACATGCAAGATCTGATAATGATTTTCTATTCAACATAATG
Organism: Dastarcus helophoroides; assembly: GCA_028583605.1. NCBI lineage: Eukaryota > Metazoa > Arthropoda > Insecta > Coleoptera > Bothrideridae > Dastarcus > Dastarcus helophoroides. The sequence goes on along the minus strand of CM053335.1, from coordinate 23,695,883 downwards.
TTCGATCTGGACAAACTTTCCCTGAACGTCGAATAATCTAAATTGTGCTCCTCACACCCTGCAGTTATTCTAGTTTCCCAGAGCTACAAAATAACAATAAAACAAACACTCCCTAAGTTTAAAAATAACTATTACATTAGCCATGTCCTGTTTTTTCAGTTTTCTCCCTTTGGTTGCGTACACTAATGCTCGATGGACATTTTTGATTGCGATGCTGTAACAATTTCGTTTTCTTCCTTGGAAATGCTGCAATTACACAATGATCAACATCATTGATTATGTATCGAGAAAATAACACGGGAATCACTCATAACTATTAAACTTTATTAACGTTAAAAACCCAACCAAATTTAAAAATTCCACAAGGTTTTCGATAAATATTTGCTAACACCGGACCAGGTTTTTTTGTTGCGTTTTTATCGTTAATAACGTTTAATAGTTATGAAAGAATTCCACAAAGTAAGGGTTGGAAATGTCAATTTCAGGAATCACTCACAGCGGCTAATTTGAAGATTTTTCTTTTACGCCAAAATTCGTCGGGACCCCGTGATCGAATGAAATTAACAACTGTCGTAAATACCATGGTTACGGAAAATGTGAGAAAACTACTCAAAGCGGCTTATAAAATAGCGATTGACACAGGGAATTTGATTGAATTCAAACAACTTGGAAGTTTTCACGGCTAAATTGAGAGGTTAGGTTGCTATTAATTTGACGTTGACAGATGACAGCTGTGACAGTCAGTGCTGCCACACGCTTAAACCTAGGATCATAGAATATGGCAAATTGGTTTGTTCGTAGTGCTGCGTTGCCGATATAACGTAAAAATCATCAAATTCCATTCATTGTTATTTTCGCCGATGATTACTATCTTATTCTCGTTTTAAATAGCAGTTCATCACCATCTATCTTTATTTTTGCGTCCTACTAGCCCCTAGCACTTTAAAAATTTAATAATTCAAGTTAAATCTTGAATTCGTTTCATAAATTAGGGGCTTTCCTGAAAATTTGATTTGTTTCTGAGAATTTTCGGTTTAAGCTGTTTTGGATAAGCTGAGGTTTCGACCAAATTCATATTTATTGCCCAAACTTAATAATTTAAATCAAATCTTGAATTCGTTTTGAGCTTTCCTTAGAATTTGATTATTTCTGAGAATTTCGAGTTTAAAACATTTCAGCTGAGCTTATATTCGGCCAAATTATCATTTTAGAAAACCAAAGCAATTTGAGGAAAAGCTTCAAGTCTAAAGATTTGACTCAAATTATTTAATTTTAGAAAGAAGTAGAAGTTTCAACTGCACTTGAAAACTTGCAGAAAAAATCGAAATTAAAGTCAAAGTCTAAATCACAATAAAAGTTGAAATTTAAATTAAATGTTCCTAAATGTTTGAATTTGAACACAGAATTTTGATTCAAACAAGAAAAAATTAGATTTACTTAAAAACAACTCAATTTGGAAACTAAATTTCAAAAAAATTCATATTTCGAATTTATAAATTCAAATTTCGAGATGGAAGACGAAAGTTTGGATCAAAAGTTATATCTTTAAAAAACCAAATCAAAATTTATTCTTCATGGTAGACTCTTATTGACCGGAAATATTATGTTTTTTTTTCAATTTATTTAACATTTCTTCGGCCCAGTTTGGAAATATTTAAATTTTTATGGTTTGTTAACAATTTTCTAAACAGTTTTTGAAATGCATTTCAAAGCCGAAGAAATGTTAAATAAATTGAAAAAAACAAATTAAAATTTGTTGAAAAAAAAGGCAACACTTCGGACTAAATAATATGTAAAAGTCTACAATTCGAACTAAATATAAGTCAAAATTTCATAGAAAAAAATAAAAAATTATGAAAGGTTCCGAATTTTTGGAAGAGAATCGACATTTCGATAGAAAAATCGTAATATAATGTAATATCAAACAAATGTTCAATTTATTCTTAAATTTTTGATTTTTTACTCGAAATTTCGATATTAAATTGGAATATTCGTATTTTTTCTACATGTAGCATTCACTTTAAGCTTAAAATTATTTGAAATGGAATTAAATTTTAAAAAAAAATTAAATATTCGGAATTTGACATTAAAAACTCAAAGAAAAATCCCAACAATTCAATGTTGACTCGAAATTAAACTATTTTTTAAATTCCATTCCTGCTGATTGGCTGATTCAAAATTTAGAAGCAACTGGCGAAAAAACTGCCACTCAGCAGGAATTGAAATAACGAAACTTCGCAAAGACGATACAGAAAATATTTTTTAAATGTTGACTATTTCTAGAATTTTTAGACAACCCTCACACTCTTTTTAAGCAGGTTTCTCTTATTACACTTTTTATTAAAAACCAATAACTCGAACTTGTAGAAAATGCTTTGCAGTTTTCAAAACTCTACTCAGATTTTCTATACGATCGTTATTTCCCAAGTTATGGATCACCAAAATCAAAAATGACTTCTCTTTTGAAGGACGAGCGAACAATCATCGAATAGGCCTCGGAGATCAGTCAAATTAAAGAGAATTACATCATTTAGGGGATCTTTATGATAATGGAAAAATAATTAGTGAATTGCGTGGATTTTTCTAAATATGAAGAAACATTTTTCTAAAAAAGTATGAACGAAAATTAGAAAAATAAATTGGACTCATGGTTTTCTCAAGATAAACCAAAAATTGATGATGCTGAATAATTTTTGGACGCATCATCTAAAAAATAGAAACTTGGAGCTATGATTGCTTTCTTATATTTCTCTATAACCTTTTTTCTTTGAGTTACAGAGCGTACAGAGAGTTACAGCCTTTTGAAAATCACATAAGACGTTTTTTATTCCTAATTTCTGTTCCTAATTCCAAGCACAAAATTTGCTGATATTCGATTTTTTAAAGATTATTCAATTTTGGAATATTTTATGCACCATTTCCCCCCAATCTGGCGATCTAAAACTAATTAAAATAACAGTATTAAAAATACAACAGGTTGTCGCGATCATTACAATGCAAGAAGTATTCTACAGAGCTGTTGTAGTTCAATACCTCTTGTATAATAAAAATATTAAAGTTACTTGCTTCATTTTTAAGTTCCATTTTAGTTAATAGGTAAAAGTGAGGTAAAAAAGTTGGTAATTAAAGTTGTAAAAGTGTATACATAACGGTTTGTGGTTATGCAACATACCTTGCGCTAACTATGATTATCATGATGCAAACATCAAAGGTATGTGTTTATGCAACACACCTTACGCAAAGGTGTATTATTGATAACGCTACTCTTCTCTTTGAGGCCATTGTTCACTCACATTTTGCATAATTTATATTAAGTTTGGTGCACTGACTTGAATGTCTCTGAGGTAATGCGCTAGTTTGCAAATTATCATTATTAATTTATTCACTATAATGCACCAATCCGATGTAGGTAATTTTAGAGATTTAGTGTCATCTATGATCCATTTTCGGAAGTAGTATGAAAATGAATACGGAATTACCTTTTCAAATAAACATGTGATGCCCCAAAGATAATCTTGTTTATATTTTTAATAAAATTAATACAGTTTTAAAAGATTAACATTGGAAAAGTTTATATTGATAAAAAGATGTATAAATTATGAATTTAGACACATAAATAATATTTTTGGTTATGCAACACACCATACGCAGAGATGTAATATTAGTAGCGCCATTTTCTGATCACATTTTAGAGAATTTCTATCAAGTTTACTTAGCTGATTTTACCTCTAAGGTAGTGCCCTTGTTTGCCAATTTGTTATTATTAGTTGTTTTACTATAATCCACCAATTCAACTTAAGTTATTTTGCACTATCGGTGCCATCTATGAGTGGCTCTTCGAAGTAGAATGAAAATAAGTATGGACATCTGTTTAGGTAAACATGTATGCTCCGGAAATTATTATTTTTTATATCCTTAAGAAATATTAAACAACTTTAAGAGAATAACATTAAAAAAGTCTTTATACAATATACATAAATATGTAAATTATAAATTTACCTACATAAGATTATGCAACACACCTTACGCAGAGATGTAATATTAGTAGCGCCATTTTCTGGTCACATTTAAGAGAATTTCTATCAAGTTTACTAAGCCGATTTTACCTCTAACGTAGTACACTAGTTTGCCAATTTGTTATTATTAATTATGTTACTATAATGCACCAATTCGACTTAAAAGTTGTTTTGCAGTGCCGATGCTATCTATGAGTGGCTCTTCGAAGTAGAATGAAAATAAGTATAGACATCTCTTTAAGTAAAGATGTATGCTCCGGAAATTATTGTTTTTTATATCTTTAATAAATATTAAACAACTTTAAGAGATTAACATTAAAAAAGTGTCTATATAATATACATAAATATGTAAATTTTAAATTTACACATATATGATTATGCAACACACCTTACGCAGATATGTAATATTAGTAGCGCCATTTTCTGGTCACATTGTAGAGAATTTCTATCAAGTTTAATAAGCCGATTTTACCTCTAACGTAGTACACTAGTTTGCCAATTTGTTATTAGTTATGTTACTATAATGCACCAATTCAAGTTAAAAGTTGTTTTGCAGTGTCGATGAGTGGCTCTTCGAAGTAGAATGAAAATAAGTATGGACATCCGTTTAGTTAAGGCGGCCAACTATTGAAAATGGCAGTGTGGGACAACATTTGTCATATACTTTCGTCGACCAAAAAAAAAAGGTCTTTACTTTCTGTTTCTCTCACAACTTAGAGGGAAACAAAAACAAACCAAAACATATCTTTGAAATACGGTCGGTTCATCGGTATGACATAACTTAGTCGTTCGTATTTTGAGCTGGATTGGCATAGGTTGAATTTGGTATTTAGTGATTTGAAAATCTATGAATGAATTCAATATTTAAGAATGCGGGACATCCGGGACGCATAAGGCGTTTTGCGGAACTGTTTTATTAACGTTTTCTATGCCGGACTGTAACCGTCATTCCGGGACAGGCCCGCAGAATACGGGACGGTTGGCCGCCTTCGTTTAAGTAAACATGTATGTTCCGGAAATTATTATTTTTTATATCTTTAATAAATATTAAACAACATTAAGAGATTAACTTTAAAAAAATCTCTTGACAATATACATAAATATGTAAATTATAAATTTACACACATAAGATTATGCAACACACCTTACGCAGAGATGTAATATTAGTAGCGCCATTCTCTGGTCACATTTTAGAGAATTTCTATCAAGTTTACTAAGCTAATTTTACCTCTAAGGTAGTACACTAATTTGCCTATTTGTTATTATTAGTTTTTTGACTATAATGCACCAATTCGACTTAAAAGTTGTTTTGCAGTGCCGATGCTATCTATGAGTGGCTCTTCGAAGTAGAATGAAAATATGTATGGACATCTGTTTAAACAGCGTTTAGGTAAACATGTATGCTCCGGAAATTATTATGTTTTATATCTTTAATAAATATTAAACAACTTTAGGAGATTAACATTAAAAAAGTGTCTATATAATATACATAAATATGTAAATTTTAAATTTACACACATAAGATTATGCAACACACCTTACGCAGAGATGTAATATTAGTAGCGCCATTTTCTGGTCACATTTTAGAGAATTTCTATTTAGTCTCTGATTTCTATCAAGTTTACCAAGCTAATTTTACCTCTAAGGTAGTACACTAATTTGCCTATTTGTTATTATTAGTTTTTTGACTATAATGCACCAATTCGACTGAAAAGTTGTTTTGCGGTGTCGATGTCATCTATGAGTGGCTCTTCGAAGTAGAATGAAAATATGTATGGACATCTGTTTAAACAGCGTTTAGGTAAACATGTATGCTCCGGAAATTATTATTTTTTACATCTTTAATGAATATTAAACAATTTTAAGAGATTAACATTGAAAAAGTCCCTATACAATATATGGAGATATGTAAATTATGAATTTACACACAGCCAAGGTTATGCAACACCCTTTACGCAGAGGTGTATTATTAGTTACTGGATTTTAATTTTTTAATTCATGCCAAAAGCCCCTGAGTTATTTTAAACGTTTTAAAATGTTTCAAATGCATTACATCACATACTTTAGTTTATTTAGTATCATTAATTTATCCAACTTAATGTATCAATTAGACGTAAAAGTTATTCCAAAGTTTGGTGACTACAGGCCACTTAGGAAACTATGAAAATATAAATCTCAGTTTTTTTTTAAATAACATTTTTTGAGCAGAAGCTTTTTATTTCGTTAATAAAATAATATAGTTACTGAAGCATAATGGTTCTCACTTTAAATGTATACTTTTATCACAAGAATAAACCTTCGGTTCCGAAATACTAAACCTTACAATGTTGACTATTGGTCTTTGTCTTTGTTCATTCGTTTAAGGTACCCACATAGCAAAGCCATGGATATGGATATATTATGGATATACATCTAATGTTTATTTACGAATGAATATTAGCGGTATATCCAAAGTATATCCATATCCACGGTTTGCTATGTGGGTAGTTCGCTGGTCAATTGCGTTAGGAGTTCCTTAACTGTTTCATTAGGAGAATTCTCTCTGATGTATATTTGAATCCAAAATGTCCACAACAGCATATGAGATCTCAACACGTTCAGTGCTGATGACACACCGGTGCGTCATGAAAGAATTTGCAGGGTTACGTTCGACCACCGGTTATTCATCTTTGTTTTATAGATTGGTTTATGTTACTTCTTCACTTTGGTGTTATGTTGATGAGGTAAACCTACCAGGATATGTTTCTGGAATCAACCGGTCGTATACAAGTTCACCCAATGTGAGCTAGCACTGAGCGTGTTAAAGTACTTCATTAGAAAATTTTACCGCTTTATACATCCCTGTAAGTCCCCGACTGCCCCACTCCCCGCCACTTGAAAATAAAAGAGTTCTTCACAATTTATTTCCAAAATTAATATTTTTAAACGTAAAATCTTACAACCACTTGTTGGTTATCTTAAAAAGATATGTTGTAAATTCCTGACCAAACACTTAACATTCGTCCTTGAACCAAGTATTAGGCAATTGTCAAAAATCAGATAAAATAACACTTGGTACTTAACGTACAGCAACAAATGTTTTCCCTATCATCATTAGCATACTTATCATTAGAAATATTTTTGATTTTACAACCGCATAAGAGCATCAAACATCTTATTTTATTTTTATTATACTCATTGCACATCAAAATATCATGCGGGTGATCCTAACTTCTGTACTTATTTTAAGCGTTTGGGGTCCGCTTTGGGCCAACCCATTGGATATCGGTGAGTATCCAGAATCTTCCAATTGGGCGCATTTCATTATGAAGATTTTAGATTACGATAGCCACCATTTGGGCGGAATAGTGGATCATATAATACGGAAGATTATTGAAGATATTAGGAAGAAACTACCCGAACCCATTTCTTTCAGTCACGAAGAAATTCATTTTCCTTCAAACGCACTTCTCAAGTAAGTGACATTTTAAATACTTCTGGTGCCTCATTTCCAAGCTGCTTAAATTGGAAGACGAAAGAATTCCTAAATATACTCAATTAAACATTTTAAATTGTCCCATAAGTTAAACATTTTTGATGACTCTTTGTTCAAAATTGACGAAGTCGAGTATACATACTTAATTTTAGAAAATTGTGTACAATATGAAGATAAGGTTATAAAGGAAAAAGGAAATTTTACTGATGAAATTTCGATTTTAGTTGAAATTTTGATCACCAAATGATTAAGTATTAATATGAATTGACTTTACTTGATATTTACGTAAGATTACGACGGCGATACGATCTTTAGTTTCAGATGAATTTTTTGATTAGAGTTTCTAACATAACCAATCCATAAAGTACAGCTCAAAGAAATGTACTATATGAAGCCAAATCTTAGTGGAAAAAAAATATTACTGATTAATTATCGTTTTTTATAAAACTGTTTACCACCAAATGATTATTAGAAGTACAGGAGAGAAAAATGTACCCCACATGAAGACAAAATTATAATGGAAAAAGAAACTATTACTGATGAACTTTTATTTCTCACTGAAATTTTAACCACCAAATGATTATTAAGTGTGTAGTGGAAAAAGAAAATATCACTGATAATCTTTCGTTTTTTATGGAAATTTTGACCACCAAATGATTATTAAGATGGATCGATTGTGCCCGACTACGCAAGATTGTGATGAAGATATGCTGTTTAGTTTTAAATGAAACTTCTGATTAGTTTAGAGTTTCTGACACAATCAATCGATAAAGTACAGCTTAAAAACATGTACCACAAGAAGACCAAATTTTAGTGGAAAAAGAAAATATTACTGATGAAGTTTCGTTTTTCACTGAAATTTTGACCACCAAATGATTAAAAATGGTTCGATTGTGTTCAAACACGTAAGATTATGATGGCGATGTCTTGTTTAGTTTCAAATGAAGCTTCTGATTAGTTTCTAGGGTCACTCGCATAACCATTCGATAAGATACAGCTTAGAAACATGTACCACGTGAAGACCAAATTATAAAGGAAAAAGAAAATATTACTGATGAACATTCATTTTTTGGTAAAATTTTTACCACCAAATGATTATTTAAAGTACAGATCACAAAATGTACCACATGAAGACAACATTATGGTGGAAAAAGAAGATATTACTGATGAACTTTCGATTTTCGTTGAAATTTTTACCACCAAATGATTATTAAAAGTACAGCCCAGAAAAATGTACCCCAGATGAAGACAAAATTATAATGGAAAAAGAAACTATTATTGATGAACTTTCATTTCTAACAGAAATTTTGACCACCAAATGATTATTCAGGATTGATTGTGTTTCAACATCTTAGATTATGATGGCGATATTCTATTTAGTTTTAAATGAGGCTTCTGATTGGTGTCTAGAGCTACTAGCATAATCATTCGATAAGATACAGCCTAAAAACATGTGCCAGATGAAGACCAAATTATAGTGAAAAAAGGAAATACTATTGATGAACTCTCATTTTTCGTTGAAATTTTTACCACCAAATGATTATTTAAAGTATAGATCAGAAAAATGTACCACATGAAGACAAAATTACGATGGAAAAAGAAGATACTACTGATAAACTTACGATTTTCGTTGAAATTTTTACCACCAAATAATTATTAAAAGTGCAGCCCAGAAAAATGTACCCCACATGAAGACAAAATTATAGTGGAAAAAGAAACTATTACTGATGAACTTTCATTTTTAATAGAAATTTTGACCACCAAATGATTATTAATTGATATTCTGTTTAGTTTCTAATGAAGCTTCTCATTGATTTCTAGAGTTATTAGCATAACCATTCGATAAGGTACAGCTTAAAAACATGTGCCAGATGAAGACCAAATTATAGTGGAAAAAGGAAATACTATTGATGAACCCTCATTTTTTGTTGAAAATTTTACCACCAAATGATTATTTAAAGTACAGATCAGAAAAATGTACCACATGAAGACAACATTATGGTGGAAAAAAAAGATATTACTGATGAACTCTCGATTTTCGTTGAAATTTTCACCACCAAATGATTATGAAAAGTACAGCCCAGAAAAACGTACCCCACATGAAGACAAAATTATAGTGGAAAAAGAAACTATTACTGATGAAATTTCATTTTTCACTGAAATTTTAACCACCAAATGATTATTAAGAAGGATTGATAGTGTTCGAATGCGTTAAATTATGATGGTGATATTCTGTTTAGTTTCTAATGAAGCTCACTGGTTTCTAGAGTTATAGGCATAACCAGTTGTTAAGGAACAGCTTAAAAACATGTGCCAGATGAAGAGCAAATTATAGTGGAAAAAGGAAATATTATTGATAAACCCTTATTTTTCGTTGAAATTTTAACCACCAAATGATTATTTAAAGTACAGATCAAAAAAATGTACCATTAGAAGACAAAATTATGATGGCAAAAGAAGGTACTACTGATGAACTTACGATTTTCGTTGAAATTTTTACCTCCAAATGGTTATTAAAGGTACAGCCCAGAAAAATGTACCCCACCTGAAGACAAAATTATAAAGAAAAAAGAAAAAAAAAAACCACCAAATGATTCTTGAAAGTGTAACTCGAAAACTTGTACCACATGAAGACAAAATTGTAATGGAAAAAGAAAATATTACTGATGAACTTTCCTTCTTCATTGAAATTTTGACCACCAAATGCTTATTTAATGTACAGCTTGAACAAGTGTACCACATGAAGACAAAATTATAGTGGAAAAAGAAAATATTACTGATGAACTTTAATTCTTCATTGAAATTTTGACCACCAAATGATTTTCAAAAGTGTAACTCAGAAAATTGTACCACATGGAGACAAAATTATAGTGGAAAAAGAAGATGCTACTGATCAACTTTCGTTTTACATTGAAATTTTGACAACCAAATGCTTATTTAAAGTAAAGCTTGAAAAATTGTGCCTCATGAAGACAAAATTATAGTGGAAAAAGAAAATATTACTTATGAACTTCCATTCTTCATTGAAATTGTGACCACCAAATGCTTATTTAAAGAAGTAGGGCTCGAAAAAGTGTACCATATGAAGACAAAATTATAGTGGAAAAAGAAAATATTACTGATGAATTTTCGTTCCTTATTAAAATTTTGACCACCAAATGATTCTTGAAAGTGTAACTCGAAAACTTGTACCACATGAAGACAAAATTGTAATGGAAAAAGAAAATATTACCGATGAACTTTCCTTCTTCATTGAAATTTTGACCACCAAATGCTTATTTAATGTACAGCTTGAAAAAGTGTACCACATGAAGACAAAATTATAGTGGAAAAAGAAAATATTACTGATGAACTTTAATTCTTCATTGAAATTTTGACCACCAAATGATTTTCAAAAGTGTAACTCAGAAAATTGTACCACATGAAGACAAAATTATAGTGGAAAAAGAAGATGCTACTGATGAACTTTCCTTTTACATTGAAATTTTGACCACCAAATGCTTATTTAAAGTATAGCTTGGAAAATTGTGCCTCATGAAGACAAAATTATAGTAAAAAAAGAAAATATTACTTATAAACTTCCATTCTTCATTGAAATTTTGACCACCAAATGCTTATTTAAAGAAGTAGGGCTCGAAAAAGTGTACCATATGAAGACAAAATTATAGTGGAAAAAGAAAATATTACTGATGAATTTTCGTTCCTTATTAAAATTTTGACCACCAAATGATTCTTGAAAGTGTAACTCGAAAACTTGTACCACATGAAGACAAAATTGTAATGGAAAAAGAAAATATTACTGATGAACTTTCCTTCTTCATTGAAATTTTGACCACCAAATGCTTATTTAATGTACAGCTTGAAAAAGTGTACCACATGAAGACAAAATTATAGTGGAAAAAGAAAATATTACTTATGAACTTCCATTCTTCATTGAAATTTTAACCACCAAATGCTTATTTAAAGAAGTAGAGCTCAAAAAAGTGTACCATATGAAGACAAAATTATAGTGGAAAAAGAAAATATTACTGATGAATGTTTGTTCCTTATTAAAATTTTGACCACCAAATGATTCTTAAAAGTGTAACTCAGAAACTTGTACCACATGAAGACAAAATTGTAGTGGAAAAAGAAAACATTACTGATGAACTTTCCTTCTTCATTAAAATTTTGACCACCAAATGTTTATTTAAAGTACAGCTTGGAAAAGTGTATCACATGAAGACAAAATTATAGTGGAAAAAGAAAATATTACTGATGAACTTTCGGTTTTTGTTAAAATTTTTACCACCAAAAGATTATTTAAAGTACAGCTTGGAAAAGTCTACCACATGAAGACAAAATTATAGTAGAAAAAGAAAATATTCCTGATGAACTTTCGATTTTTATTAAAATTTTGACCACCAAATGATTATTAAGATGGATCGAGGATCTCTAGCATAAGATACAGCTTAGAAAAAGGTTCCATATGAAGGCAAAATTATTGTGGAAAAAGAAAATTTTACTAATGAACTTAAGTTTTTCATTGAAATTTTGACCTCCAAAAGCATCGATGAGAATTAAGAATGATCAGTTTTCATTGAGTACAAAGGATTAGGACGAAAATAACTGATTTCGTTACAGACGAAGCGTCTGCCCAATTCTTAGAATCTGTAGCATATTCAATAGATTAGGTACAACTTTCCAAGTATGAAAATAAAATTGTGGTGAAAAAATAAAACATTACTCATTAATTTTAGTTCCTCACTCAAATTTTAATCCCCAAAAGCACCTCTAAGTATTTAGGGTGAACAAGCTTAACCCAATACACAAAATCTTGACAAATACTGGTTTATTTGATGATGAATTATAACTGATTCATGAGTGAATACGATTAATTTATTATTTTTTGTTACAGTGGCAGTTTTAAAGCGGACAATTTTACCACTTCTGGCATAAAAGCTTTCGAAATAACCACACTGCATGTGGCTGGTCTTTCTAAAGTGAATATGTCATTTTTATTTAGAGACGTTCATCTCAACACACAGTATTGGTGCGATCTTCTTGCAGGTGAAATATTTCCTGCTTATGGAGCTGGTACAGCTGAGTAAGTATACCATGGATAAATTCATGTCAGATTCTCCCTAAATTTCCCAAAGTAATCCAAACTTCTTTTGCAATATTTGGTAGGTTAGAAGCCATTTCATAAAAGAGCATTTTATATATTTTTCTCCAAAACTTCTTGGAAGCCGTTATTTTTTTTTGGGGTTGGATATTCCTGCAGCATCGAAGCTTTTGCTTATTGTCCCCCCCCCCACGATTAACTTATATCAGGCCCGTTGTTTTGAAGAATTCTAGAACCTCCTTTATTGGAAGCCATAATATGGAGGATTAAAAGGATATTTTCAGTTTTTTTTTTCTAAAATTGCAAGTAAAAAGATTTGGGCTCTAAGGGAAAATTTTTCGACGTTTTTTATAAGTTTTCACTTCACTTGCATTCAGGTAGACTTTTTGAAAAATAAAGTGTTGAATTGATTGAAAACAACTGACGAATTTGTAAAATAGTTAAATCAAAACACGATCAATATTAAACTAAAAAAATTGAGGCGTTTAGTGCAAAAGTGGCCTAACCAACATAGATATTTCCTGATTTTGTTTCTTTTACTCAGAACATTGATATCTGTAAGTCCAACCGTCGGCAGTGCAATGCAAACTCATGTTCAATGCTTTTACTACTTAGCAGATGGCAGCAGTATTTCATATTTGCTTCATTTATTACAAATTAGATTTTCCTTGTTGATTTTCACTGTATTTCCATGGATTCACTTGGGCCACTTTTGCACAAAACACATCAATTATACTTCTGTTAGAATTTTGGTGGAACGAACTTGCCCTTGGTTATCTTAAAGAATCGCTAGAATTTGAATTTTTTAATTTGTCAGTTATTTTCAATTATTTTGTTAATTTATTACCCAAAAGTTTCACTGGTAGATGCCAAAAAATTAAAGAGTGATAACTTCTCCTATTGAAAAGGATCCAGATCAAATCAGAATTTCACTATTTTCCTTCCCAAACTTTCATGGACGCTCAAGAAAAAAGTTAGCATTTTTAGATGCAATTATATGACACATTTTTAAAAAAAGCTTCTGAGTTTGAAAGAAAATAACGATGATATTCAATAATAAATAATTTTTTCGACTTTGGTTCCTGAAGTACGTATTAGAGAAGTTTCAAAATAGGAGCAGGCTTTTAAATGCGATGTTATTTCAGTATTCGCGTGTCCAACTTCAGCTTCCACTTAACCGGTGATTTGAATCTTCAACCAGGACGCGGTTTCTCAAACTTGAAGGTCGCTTTCGATGTGGACAAAATTAAAGTGAGTGGACTGTCAACTGCGCCATTGAAACCATTGACTGATTATCTTGTTTGTAGTTCGTCGTCAGTGGTATGTTGTACAATGAGCCATTCAGTGCACTAACGTCGGCAGTTTGGAGTCATATGTTCCCTGAGTTTATCCACAGGGAGAGAGAACTGATATCTGAGGTTGTAAGTCCTTTGATACAAGCCACCATAAACGCTTTGGTATTCCCACCCAAGCCTACCACTACACCTGCGCCGACCACGACGCCTTTGCCAACAACGACGACTACGACGCCTTTGCCAACAACGAAGACTACGACGACTGCAGCGTCGACATCGACAACAGCTTTACCACAAAATACCAAATCAGTGGAAACTACCTCAGAGGATATTAGAACCTCCGAGGAAAATTTGACAATTGACAGTTCAGCGCATCTGCTCTTTAAGCAAATATTTGAGCAGTTTGTCCATAAGCTCGTTTGATTCAGTTCTGGTTGATTTATAGATAAATGAAAATAAAATTTTTGACCACACAAGCTTTTTATAATTTTTTAAAACTCCTATTAGAATGCACTGGGTGCTTGTATATTTATCAGAGAACTAAAAGCTATTTCAATGTTCTATTTCTAAATCAGTTTTCGCAAAGACAAAATTATAGTCGAAAATGAAAGTATTACTGATGAAATTTCGCTTTTCATTGAAATTTTGACCACCAAATGATTCTTAAAAGTATAGGTCAGAAAAATGTACCACATGAAGACAAAATTATAGTGGAAAAAGAAGACACTACTGATAAACTTTCATTTTACATTGAAATGTTGATCACCAAATGATTATTAAAAATATAGCTCAGAAAAATGTATCACGTGAAGACAAAATTATGGTGGAAAAAGAAAATATTGGCGAAGAATTTTCGTTTTTTATTAACATTTTTACCACCAAATGGCCATTAAAAGTCTCGCTGCGTAAAATGTATCACATGAAGAAAAAGTTGTAGTGTAAAAAAAATGTTACTGATGAACTTTCATTCCACATTGAAGTTTTGACCACCAAATGCTTATTTAAAGTACAGCTCGGAAAAACGTACCACATGAAGAGAAAATTATAGTGGAAAAGGCAAATATTGTTGATGAACTTTCGTTTTTCATTAAAATTTTGACCACCAAATGATTCTTTAGAAATGTAACTCAGAAAATTGTACCACATGAACCAGGCCCGTAACCGGGAAATTTTTCAGGGGAGCCGGGGGGCTGCGATCCTTCTGCTAAAACTACCTAGGCTTTGTTTGCGTTTAGATTAGAGTTAAGAAGCCACGGTCCAATACTACTTTACTATTAATATTACTATTGTATACAAATATACTAAAATATAAAAAAAATACACTAAAAGCATTTCTACAGTCTAATTCTTCTAACATTCTGACAAAGTAGCTGGAGAAAAATCTCTTTTTTTTTTAAGTTTTTTTCAAATTTCGATTTCGTTCATAATTTTTTTAAGTTTTTTTTAAGTTCAAGTTTCCTCTTAGCGTCCAACTCTTTTTCTAACTGGCAACAACTATAATTCCTACGTTTTTATTTTTGGCAATTTTAGGAATTATTGTTGCTATCTAAATTTGTAATGTCGAAATGCGTTTGATTCTTCCGAATTTCGAAAATAATTTTTGCTTTAAGTTAAATATCTTTTTTTTTTTTGAAAATTTTCGGAAAACGAATGTAGAACCGTCAGATTTAAATTGGAAATTTGAAAGAAAAAAGACCAAATTTCACGAATATCCCGAAATTTATGGAAAAAGTCCAAATTTTAGGAAAAACGTTGAAACTGAGTTTTGAATTAAAAATCTTGAGAAAAAAATAGCGAATTTAGAAAAAAAATTGATATTTTATTTACAGCGCCCAAGGTTTCTTAGATACATAAAAGAATGTTAAGAAAACTAAAAAACAAAGGTGTTTACCTCGTGCACATTCATTTTAGAACACGTGGATGCTCCTGAAAGATCCCAATGTTGTCCCTAAATTTGGGGACAAAATTCAAAATTGGCAACTCCGCAAATAGCGAAGTTCCATGATAAAGATAAAACTGTCGAGATTGGAGTAGAAATTATAGAAAAAAATGAGACATTTCGATTTTAATTTTGAAACTTTCGGCAAACGAATGTAGAAACGTCAGATTCAAATTGGGAATTTGGAAGAAAAAAGACCAAATTTCACGAAAATCCTGAAATTTATGGAAAAAGTCCAAAATTTAGGAAAAAGGTTGAAACTGTAGTTTGAACCTAAAAATCTTGAGAAAAAATATCAAATTTAGAGAAAAACTCGATACCACCGCCAAAGATTTACTAGATACATAGACACATACATAGATACATACATGCATAGATACATAAAAAAATATCAAAAAAACTCAAAAAGAAACCTTTTCAACTCATGTACATTCATTTTACAACAGGTGGATGCCCCTGAAAGATCCCTAATTTTGTCCCTAAATTTAGTGAGAAAACTTCATAATTGACAACCCCGCAAATAGCGAAATTACGTGACAAAGGTGAAAATTTCGAGACTAAAGTAAACATTTCAGGAGAAGATAGACACTTCAGGAGAAGATAGACATTTCGATTTTAAAATCGACATTTTCGGAAAACGAATGTAGGACCGTCAGATTTAAATTAGGAATTTGGAGGAAAAAAGACTAGATTTCACGAAAAATCCCCAAATTTACGATAAAAGTCCTCATTTTAGGAAAAACGTTGTAACTATAGTTTAAACTGAAAATCTTGAAAAATAGACTGATTTTAGATGGTTTTTTTTTTGTCATTTCGACTTTTTTTAAAGAATTAAACTTTTTTTAAAGATTGAATTTTATGACGAGATCATGAGATTTTGTTTTGGAAATTTCGAGCCTTTCTGAAAATTTCGACTCTTTTTTTAAGTTTTTTAATAGCTTTCACTATTCTTTAACAGTTTGACCATTTTGAAGATTTGGATTTTTTTTTTTGGAAATAACGAATTTTGTCGAAAATTTTATTTATTTAGAAATTTCTACCATTTTTCTATTTGAATTAGATTTTTTGTTGAATGCGAACTATGTTAATACTTTTATTTTTTTTTCTTAAAATTCAAAGTTTAAAATCTTGGTATTTTCTTCAAACCTACAAATATTTTTTTAAACTTTGATTCTTTCTAGAAACCTGGAAATTTTTCTAAAATTTTTGTGAAAAATGTCAGATATCGAAAATCTGAAATCTTGAGTTTTTTGAATTTGGAATTTTAATTGGAAATGTCTAGAAAAGTCTACATTTAGAGTAAATAAACAATAATTATGACTGTATTTATACTTAAAAATAACCAGAATACATTAATTACATTTTTGAAAATATTTGCTTTAGAAATTATAAATTTCCAAACAAATAGTAGGATATGTCAATTCTTAACAAATTTACACTGTTCGAACTCGAAATTTTTAGTTTTTTACATCCTAAATTTTAGAAATAAGTTGACATTTAAAAAACTCTCTGAATCCGAAGAAAAAAAGAAGCTATAATTTCTGAAAAAAAAAGGTTTGAAGTTAAAATTTTCTAAAAAATATCTCTAATTTCCAAAAAATAAAATCTATTCACAAAAGCTAATCACACTCAACATTTTGTTTTGAAACAAAATTCAAAAAATAAGCATTGATATTTCCTGAAACTTTTAATGTTTTCTCAAAATAGCCACGGGATCTTTTAAATTAAATGTCTAGAAAGAAAGTCAAAATATTTTAAAGAACTCTGAATTTTGAATTAGTGCTAATGTAAAAATTTTGAAAAACTAAATTCATTAATCTTTTTTTTTTAATTTTCACTTTAATCTTGACATTTTTAAACTCTTTGTAAACAGTTGCAAAAATTTTCTGAAAATATGAATTTAGTTGAAAAGTCGTGATTAAAAGTAAACAATTTCTTAGTTAAAGTTGATATTTGATAACTAAGATAAGAATTGTAATGGTTTTTTAAAAGTTTTCACTTGGAAGTCGAATTTTGGAGGATTAAGTCGAATTTTTGAAATCTTAATCGAAATATAAACAAATTAACTTTATAACAAAAAATTTCGAAATTTTTTATTAGGTAAAAACTTTTAAAAAAAAAGAAAATTCGAATTAAAGTGATAGGGTAAAGTTATTAAATAAATCCGGAATTTTCCAACTTAAAAATGCTCAAGTTTTGTGTACAACTTAAAATTTATAAAAGAATCTACATTTTAGACATTTTTTTAAAAGTTCAATCGCCATGCTAGAAAAATTAGAGAAGAAATTCGTGAAAATAACTTATTAAAAAATGTCTTCTCAAAATAATGGCTTATAAAATTATTTGATATTTTGGTCTAATATTCAAAATTTTATTCAAATACCAAATTTAAAATACAAATTTTTAAATTCCAAAACTGTAAAAATTTTTATCACAAGATCCAAGTTTTTCTCAAAATTTGGTGTTAAATCTCGAAAAATCGCTTATATAAATTTTCAGTTCTTCTCAAAATTTGAAGTTTTTTCTCAACTTGGGGAGTTTAACCTTAAAAAACTTGCAAAATTCAACATTATTTTAATAGAATTTAAAAGATAAGATTGAAATCTCAAATAATAAAAATAAGAAATTTCAAGAAAAATTTAAATTTTTTTAGAAAAAGTCAAAATTTTGAAAAAAATACGAATGAGTTCAAGACAAAAATTTTAAGATTTAGGGAGAAAATTCAACAATGAACTCGAAATTTCAAGAACTTCTTTATTTGAAACTGTCACACTCCTGAATATTCTGAGTATAACCTAAAATCTATTTTTTTTAATTTCGACTGAGATTTCAATATGTTTTTTTTTGTTGGTAATTGTGAACTTTGGCCATTTTTTGAGTATTTTACCTTTTTGGTGCCTTCTTTAGATTTTCGTTGTTGCCTAATTTAACATTTTGTTCACCTTTTTACATTGCTTAATTGTGCTTAAAATCCGGTCTCTAATAATAAGAAATGGCGCCAAATTTGATCAAAAAAAAAACATCCTTGCATTTCAACACGAAAACAAAATGATCAATTAAAAATGGTTTTAAAAAGGTCGCACATCTGGAAAGTTTAGTTCTATCTAGTGTGAAGCCAAAAAATTTCGTGGGAGCTGCAGCCCCCCCAGCTCCCCCCTGGTTACGGGCCTGATATGAAGACAAAATTATAGTGGAAAACGAAACTATAACTGATGAGCTATTGTTCTTCATTAAAGTGTTAACCACCAATAACTCTTGACAATGTAACTCAAAAAGTTATACCACATGAAGACAAGATTGTAGTGGAAAAAGAAAATATTACTGATGAACTTTCATTCCTCATTGAAATTTTGACCACCAAATGCTTATTTGGAGTACAGCTAGAAAAAGTGTACCAAGTGAAGACAAAATTATAGTGCAAAAAGAAAATAATACTGATGAACTTTAATTCTTCATTGAAATTTTGACCACCAAATGATTCCTAAAAGAGTAACTCAGAAAAATGTACCACATGAAGGTAAAATTATAGTGGAAAAAGAAGATGCTACTGATGAACTTTCGTTTTGCATTGAAATGTTGACCACCAAATGCTTATTTAAAGTACAGCTTGGAACATTGCATCACATGAAGACAAAATAATAGTGGAAAAAGAAAATATCACTCATGCATTTTCCTTCTTTATTGAAATTTTGGACACCAAATGATTCTTAAAAGTGTAAGTCAGAAAAATGTACCACACGAAGATATAATTATGGTGGAAAAAGAAGATATTACTGATGAACTTTCGTTCTTCATTAACATTGTGACCACCAAATAATTCTTAAAAGTGTAACTCAGAAAATTGTACCACATGAAGACAAAATTCTAGTGGAAAAAGAAAATGTTACTGATAAACTTTAGTTCTTCATTGAAATGTTGACCACCAAATACTTATTTAAAGTACAGTTCGGAAAAGTGTACCACATGAAGACAAAATTATAGTGGAAAAAGTAGATATTACTGATGAACTTTCGTTCTTCATTAACATTTTGACCACCAAATGATTCTTAAAACTGTAACTCAGAAGGTTGTACCACATAAAGACAAAATTGTAGTGGAAAAAGAAAATATTACTGATAAACTTCAGATCTTCATTAAAGTTTTGACCACCAAATGCTTATTTAAATTACAGTTAGGAAAAGTGTACCACATGAAGAGAAAATTATAGTGGAAAAAGAAGATATTACTGATGAACTTTCGTTCTTCATTAACATTTTGACCACCAAATGATTCTTAAAACTGTAACTCAGAAGGTTGTACCACATAAAGACAAAATTGTAGTGGAAAAAGAAAATATTACTGATAAACTTTAGATCTTCATTGAAGTTTTGACCACTAAATGCTTATTTAAAGTACAGTTAGGAAAAGTGTACCACATGAAGAGAAAATTATAGTGGAAAAAGAAGATATTACTGATGAACTTTCGTTTTTCATTCAAATTTTGACTACCAAATGATTATTGAGATGGATTCATTGTGTCCAAATGGGTAAGATGATACTGGCAAAATTCTGTTTAGCTTGAAAAAACGTTTCTGGGGTTTCTAGCACAACCATTCGATAAGGTATAGCTTAGAAAAATGTATCACATGAAGGCTAATTTATAGTAGAAAAAGAAAATATTACTGATGACCTTTTGGTTTTCATTCAAATTTTAACCCCCAAAGTAACCTACTGGCACATCTTTGATGGATAGTGGGTATTAGATAATGTATCAGATAATTAGATAAAAACAGTTGAAGATGTTTTCCAAACTAATAACACCTAATTTGTTAATCTATGTACGTAGTAAGAACTTACGCAAAGTTTAAGTTTTATCAGATCAAGACCAACTATTGCGCGTTAAAATTTACTTTGATTGATTTGGTAAATTTGCAAGGTGATAAAAAAATTACAGTTTCCACTGAAATTTCCTAATTGGGATAACTTGATTTGTCATCACTTGAAAAAATGTGGAAAAAGCTTTCCGTTTTGGTACTCTTACTTCTTATTGATAGAAGCGAAAGTCTTCCAAATGAAAGTAGGTAAAACAAAATTGATGTTCATTGGCGTGAAAATAATCTTTTTAGAAAATGTGGCGGGAAATTTTATTGAAAATATGATCGCTAAAAAATTTATTGAAGGCAAAAGGAACAATGTGCCGGATCCTATTCGTGTTAACGCCCTGCATGTTGATCTTCCTGATAACGATCCTCTGTCCAAGTAAGTATTCTGTAAGCAAAAGCAGTTTTTTCAAAAAGTTGATCATATTTTTAACAACATACATATATTATTTTCTTAGTTTTATGTTAAAATACAGAACTTGTCCCCTGAAACCAAGAAAGATTAAAAAACACAACAAAGGTTGCTCTAACGCGTTTCGACAGTCAAGCTGTCATCTTTAGAGATGACAGCAGAGATGGGTATTGTGTGATGGTCTCTCTAGTACTTTAATTTTGTTTTACTTAACCATTTTTTTTGGTGGAACGGACTTGTGCTTGGTTATCTTCAAAATTGAAATACAAATCTTGTTCCCTGAAACCAAAAAAGATTTAAAAAACACAACAAAGGTTCCTCTAACGCGTTTCGACAGGCAAGCTATCATCTTCAGAGAGATACTTACCGATGTTTTATAATCAGAGAGACAACGCTCTGGCTCAGTCATTGTCATTTCTTTTGAAGACCAATCGAATTGTCTCCAAAAGTAATGGCAAAAAGTAATTTGAAGACATTTCAATTATGTTTAGTCAAAATGTTTTTCCTGTTCCAGAGGCGATGCGTCTATAATCAATGCCACTGCAGTCGGTATGAGAGGATTTGAAATTGCTTTCATAGATGTGGTTTCTCTAACGCACCTCAATTTGACACTGAAATATAAGACTTTGACAATTGACACTGAATATACCTGTGGCATAACTTTACTTCCTTGGATCAAGCCGTTCTTGATAAATGGAGAGGGAAATATCAGGTAACATTTTTTAGTTTCAACCTTAATGTGCGTAAATTTTATTTTAATTGGTTATTCGGTTTTGCATTCTTCAAATTTCTAAACCTTTTCACTTTTCAACCTTTTTTTTGTTTCGCCAATAGATAACCTGTCAAACCTACAAAAGAAGATTAAAACGTATTGCCAAAAAATACTCCAAAAATAGAACAATTGAAAAAATCAAAATGAATTGTGGGAAAAAGGTTAAATTTCCAAATAACTGGAAGTTTATAAAACATTTTAATGTATCGAAATTTCCTAAATATCTATCAGATCAAAACTACCATCAAAGGACAAAATTTTTGGGTTTTTCAGCGAATAACTAGAAAAAAAGTGAACAATAAAATCGAAATTATGAGAATCAAAGACGAAATTTAATTTAAAAATACAAATATTCTTGAACTTTGTAGTTTACACTCGAAATTTGTCACAAAAGTGAAAATGAGAATTAAATGAGAAGTGAGAAAAGAAAGTCATAATTCTGAAGAAAAAAAACTAAGAATTTATAACAGAACTTCAAAATTAAACTAAACATTTCGAAATAAATGTCAATATACAGTGATTGAAATGTCAAAATGAAATTAAATTCGAAATTGGCCAGGTTAGGGTATAATTTTAATTATATAGAATAATTTTAACCACCAAATGATTCTTAAAAGTGTATCTCAGAAAATTGTACCACATGAAGACAGAATTATTCTGGAAAAAGAAGCTATTACTGATGAACTTTCATTCGCCATTGAAATTTTGACCACCAAATGCTTTTAAAGTACAGCTCGGAAAAGTTTACTTTATGAAGACAAAATTATAGCGGAAAAAGAAAATATTACTGATGAACTTTCGTTCCTAATTAACATTTTGACCACCAAATGATTCTTAAAAGTGTAACTCAAAAAGTTGTGCTACATCAAGAGAAAATTATAGTGGAAAAAGGCGATACTACTGATGACCTTTCGTTTTACATTGAAACTTTGACCACCATATGATTATTAGAAGTATAGCTCAGAAAAATGTACCACATGAAGACAAAAATATAGTGGAAAAAGAAGCTATTACTGATTAACTTTCATTTTCCATTATAATTTTGACCACCAAATGCTTTCAAAAGCTCGGAAAAGTGTACCTGATGAAGACAAAATTATAGTGGAAAAAGGAAATACCACTGATGAACTTTCATTCTTCATTAACATTTTGACCACCAAATGATTCTTAAAAGTGTATCTCAGAAAATTGTACCACATGAAGACAGAATTATTCTGGAAAAAGAAGCTATTACTGATGAACTTTCATTCGCCATTGAAATTTTGACCACCAAATGCTTTTAAAGTACAGCTCGGAAAAGTTTACTTTATGAAGACAAAATTATAGTGGAAAAAGAAAATATTACTGATGAACTTTCGTTCCTAATTAACATTTTGACCACCAAATGATTCTTAAAAGTGTAACTCAAAAAGTTGTGCTACATCAAGAGAAATATTATAGTGGAAAAAGACGATACTACTGATGACCTTTCGTTTTACATTGAAACTTTGACCACCATATGATTATTAGAAGTATAGCTCAGAAAAATGTACCACATGAAGACAAAAATTATAGTGGAAAAAGGAAGCTATTACTGATTAACTTTCATTCTCCATTATAATTTTGACCACCAAATGCTTTTCAAAAGCTTGGAAAAGTGTACCTTATGAAGACAAAATTATAGTGGAAAAAGGAAATACTACTGATAAACTTTGGTTCTTCATTAACACTTTGACCACCAAATGATTCTTAAAAGTCTAATTCAGAAAGTTGTACTACATCAAGATAAAATTACAGTGGAAAAAGACGATATTACTGATGACCTTTCGTTTTACATCGAATCTTGACCACCATATGATTATTAGAAGTACAGCTTAGAAAAATGTACCACATGAAAACAAAATTATACTGGAAAACGAAGCTATTACTAATGAACTTTCGTTCCTAATTAACATTTTGACCACCAAATGATTCTTAAAAGTGTAACTCAAAAATTTGTGCTACATCAAGACAAAATTACAGTGGAAAAAGACGATACTACTAATGACTTTTCTTTTTGCATTGAAATCCTGACCACCAAATGATTATTAGAAGTATAGCTCAGAAAAATATACCACATGAAGACAAAATTATAGTGGAAGAGGAAGCTATTACTGATGAACTTTCATTCTCCATTATAATTTTGACCACCAAATGCTTTTAAAAGCTTGGAAAAGTGTGCGTTATAAAGACAAAATTATAGTGGAAAAAAGAAATACTACTGATGCACTTTGGTTCTTCATTAACACTTTGACCACCAAATGATTCTTAAAAGTGTAACCCAGAAAGTTGTACTACATGAAGACAAAATTGTACTGGAAAAAGAAAATGTTACTGATGAAATTTTGTTCTTCGTTAGATTTTGTACATCAAATAATTCTTAAAAGTATAACTTAGAAAATTGTACCACATGAAGACAAAATGATAGTGGAAAAAAAAGATATTACTGATGAACTTTCGTCTTGCATTGCAATTTTGACCACCAAATGCTTACTTAAAGTACAGGTTGTAAAATTGTAGCATATGAAGACAATATTATAGTGGAAAAAGAATATATTACTTACGAACTTCCATTATTCATTGAAATTTTGAACACCAAATGCTTATTTAAAAAAGTAGATCTCGGAAAAGTGTACCACATGAAAACAAAATTGTACTGGAAGAAGCAAATGTTACTAATGAACTTTTGTTCTTAATTGAAATGTTGACCATCAAATGATTCTTAAAAGTGTAACTCAGAAAATTGTATCACATGAAGACAAAATTATAGTGGAAAAAGAAGATACTACTGATGAACTTTCGTATTGCAGTGAAATTTTGACCACCAAATGCTTATTTAAAGTACGGTTCGGAAAAGTGTATTACATGAAGACAAAATTATAGTGGGAAAAGAAAATATAACTGATAAACTTTAGTTCTCGATAGAGATTTTGACCACCAAATGATTCTTAAAGATGCAACTTAAATAATTGTAGCACATGAAGACAAAATTAAAGTGAAAAAAGACGATACTACTGATGAACTTTGGTTTTACATTAACATTTTGACCACCAAATGCTTATTTAAAGTGCAGCTTGGAAAATTTTACCATATGAAGACAAAATTATAGTGAAAAAAGAAAATGTTACTTATGAACTTCCATTTTTTATTGAAATGTTGACCACCAAATGCTTATTGAAAGAAGTAGAGTCCGGAAAAGTGTACCACATGAAGACAAAATTATGGTGGAAAAAGAAAATAATACTAATGAGTTTCCGTTCCTTAATAAAATTTTGACCACCAAATAATGATAAAAACTGTAACTCAAAAACTTGTACCACATGAAGACAAAATTGTAGTAGAAAAAGAAAATATTATTGATGAACTTTCCTTCTTTATTGAAATTTTGACCACCAAATAATGATTAAAATTGTAACTCAAAAACTTGTACCACATGAAGGCAAAATTTTTGTAGAAAAAGAAAATATTATTGATGAACTTTCCTTCCTTATTTAAATTTTGACCACCAAATACTCATTTAAAGTACAGCTAGGAGAAGTGTATCACATGAAGACAAAATTATAGTAGAAAAAGAAAATATTACTGATGAACTTTCGTTTTTTGTTGAAATTTTTTCCAACAAAAAATTCCGTTCTCTTAGTTGCGCCTTTCTTCTTTCTTTCTATTTTTCTACTCATTTCTTCCTTCCTTTGTCCTTCCTTGATTCATTCCAATCTTCTTCCTAGATTTCTTCCTTCCTCCTTCTTTCCCCTTTATTCCTTCTCTCCCCTTTATTCCTTCTTCCTTCTTCGTTTATTCCTTCTACCGTTCTTCTTTCTTTACTCCCTCGTCTTTTCTTCTTTCAATCTTTGTTCCCTCCTCTTTTCTTCTTTTGATACTTCCTCCTTCCTCCCTTCTTTATTTCTTTCTTGTTTCCTTCATCCTTTTTCCTAGATTGCTTCTTCCCTTTTTCCTATCGTCCTCCTCCCTTTCCTTTCCCCTTTTTCCTTTCGTCCTCCTCCCTTTCCTTCCCCCCTTTCTTCTTTCTTTCTATTTCCCCACTCATTTCGTCCCCTTTTGTCCTTCCTTGATTCCTCCCTAGATTGCTTCCCCTTTCTTCTCAAAATTTCAAGTTACAAGTGAAAACTTTGAAAAAAGTTTGACATTTTAAATCCTATATTGAAATTTTTATCTTATTTACGAAATTTCGCTTTTAATTAGGAAATTTCTCTTTTAATTAGGAAATTTCGCTTTTAATTAGGAGATTTCTACTTTTAATCACGACCTTTTGACTTTGGTAATTCAATTTAAAGTCTTAACGTACATTTTGAGAAAAATTGTTTTGTAAAAACTTTACAACTTTTAGATTTTAAAAATGCCAAGATTAATCTCTTGAAATGTGGAAATTTGTCGAAATTTTGAAAAAAGTAATTTAAAAAATTAAGTTTTTTCTTTCAGAATCTTGATATTGGCATTGGCTCAAAATTCAGGCTTGACTTTTTTCTCGACGTCTAAGCTTCTTTCTTACAAAGAAAATTTTCAACTAGGGATTTTGAAAAAACAGTGAAGGTTTCGTCAAAAGTGTCAAATAACCTCAAAATATTTTATCTAAATTTTGCTAAAAACTTCAAAATGTTTGGAAAATATAGTTTTTCGTAATAGATTTAACTTTAGTTCACAATTTAGACATTCTTGATAATTCCTAATTTAAACTTGCCTAGCAATCTATAGAGTGCTTTTTTTCAAAAATTTTTACTTCAAACTTAAAACTTGAATGTCTCCAGAAATTATGACGTATTTTTCGTTAAAATTTAAACAGTAATCTTACTTATTTCTAGAATTTCAAGCTTAAAAAACTAGAAATTTTGGATTCAAATAAGGACATTTGTGAAAAATTAACATATTCCACTTCTTGTTTGTATTTCTAAATTTCTAAAACTTTGTTATGTGTCGAAATGTTTATTACTTAATCCAGTTTGTTTTGAAGTTTTAAACAGCCCGAGATTAAATTTTTTCTGCTACTTTGTTCATTCTTTTAAACTTTCCAAATTCAAAGAAAATTAAAGAATGGTTTAAACCACCCAACCGCTTGATTTTGTTCAGAATTTTTACGGTAAAAATTAATTTTTTTACTAGAAAGACATTTTATTATCATTTCTCTTTAAAAAAACTCATTAATTTGAGCAGTTTCAAAGAAAAAAAATGTTTCAAATACTGATAACAGGTAATATTAGTGAAACAACAACTTTTAAACTTTTCAAATTCAAAGAAAATTGAAGAATGGTTTAAACCACCCAACCGCTTGATTTTGTTCAGAATTTTTACGGTAAAAATTATTTTTTTTATTAGAAAGACATTTTATTATCATTTCTCTTCAAGAAACTCATTAATTTGCACAGTTTCAAAGAAAAAAAATGTTTCAAATACTGATAACAGGTAATATTAGTGCAACAACTTTTAAACTTTTTAAATTCAAAGAAAATTGAAGAATGGTTTAAACCACCCAACCGCTTGATAATGTTCAGAATTTTTACGGTAAAAATTATTTTTTTTATTAGAAAGACATTTTATTATCATTTCTCTTTAAGAAACTCATTAATTTGCACAGTTTCAAAGAAAAAAAAATGTTTCAAATACTGATAACAGGTAATATTAGTGCAACAACAACTTTTAAACTTTTTAAATTCAAAGCAAATTGAAGAATGGTTTAAACCACCCAACCGCTTGATTTTGTTCAGAATTTTTACGGTAATAATTAATTTTTTTACTAGATAGACATTTTAGTGTCATTTCTCTTAAAAAAACTCATTAATTTGCACAGTTTCAAAGAAAAAAAATGTTGTTTCAAATACTAATAACAGCTAATATTAGTGCAACAACAACAACAACAATAAAAAACGATACAAAAGTAATAAACACCGAACAATTACTAACAACTTGCTATCAATAATTAACTGAGGCGTGTTTTAAAAGTATCATCTCCATTTTCTCTTTATGTCAAGGCCCAACTAAAGTTTGTATGATGTAATTAAATCTGAACTAATACAGTATTTTTTTTTCTTCGAAACAATGCAAAATACGAAGCTTTTGCAAGAATCATAAAATAAAGAGTAAGTATTCCTTGTTAAAAAATATTAAAACTGTATCGTCATCCTTTAAAAAAATTGCAGAAATTTGTCAGGTTATTCAACTTGGTTTCTCAATAAAATTAGGTGGTTAAATTCATTCAACCACCTAACGTTAAATGTCCTTCGTCATTTATAACGAAAAACCCTTCGATTATAATGAGCCACGTACCCAAAAAGGGAGACCTCTAATCTTAGGCAAATTTCCCTCCACAATTCGGAAAGATGAAGCAAAACGTGAATAGAAAGGATAAGAGAAATGTGGATAAGAGAAAATGTAGAATTGGAAAGTGAACTAAGTCACTAAAGACTCAAAGAAATCAATAGAAAATTCAAGAACAACGAGAGAGAATAACAATTTCGTGCATCGATAAGCTCCATCACAAAAAAGAAAAACAAAATTATTAGAAGTTAATGTTTTCTTGTCAGTGTAGCCTTGTTTTAAATAGTCCTCTTTATTGATTGTTATAAATTCCCTGCGTCCTTTTTGGAGTAAGATAAAAATTTATTTTGCAGCATCACGATTTCGAATTTAGTTCTGGATTTATTTGGTGGGTTTAGCCTCACGGCAGGAATGTCAGATCTGAAGGCGAATATATCACTAGGTGACATTAAGGCAGGTATTTTATTTTTTTTAATGTTAATTTTATTTTATTTACAAAGAAATTTAAACTAGATGAAGGCGTCATTGTAGCTATTAATGTTGCGAGATTATTATGCGATTTATAATAATCGAGGACGTTGCCAGGCGACTTGGCGTTAGCCGAGTCGTCTGGCCACGTCCGAGATTGTTTAAATCGCTAATATTCGAGTTGCATTCAAAGCATTATCGTATTATTGACAAGGATAACCTAGAAAAATCAACAAACTCTTAAAATAAAATTTGTATCTTGGGTATTATGATAGGTAACTAATTTATTATAATTGTAACCAGTGGCGGCTCGCGTATAGGAACTGTGGAACTGCAGTTTCCTAACTTCGCTTACGAGTTTTTCCTCGAAATTTTCCGAAGACTTTTCCTTAAACAATTTTTGTGGAGATTTTAAATTTTCTGATTTCTTTTTATAGAAATGTCAAGTTTCTTCTACGAAGTTAAGGGATTTTAAAATCTATTGTAATTTTTTTTTCTAATTTTTGTAAACATTTTGAGAAAATAATTAAAATTTCAAAATAAAATCTAAATCTAACTTTTCCTGTATTTTAATATTTTTCTAAAAAAATTAATAGCGAATACTCGAGGTATTACCTGAAATCTTAATTTCAACTTTTTTGTATAAAAATTTTGAGTTTCTTCGAGTTATTTCGAATTTTTTTAAAATCTCGCATTTTTGTCCAAATATAACATTTATTAAACTTCGAATCCTTCTGAATTGTTATTTTTTTTTTAATTTCGATTTTTTTCTTCGAAATTATTATTTTTAAAAAATGAACGGATTTAAAAAAAGATTTTTGAATTAAAATACCAAACAGTAGAATTTTGAGAATAATACCGACTTTTAGGAAAAACATTTATTTTAAAAGAAAACGTCAGAATTTCGAGAAAAAGATGAATTTCTAGGAGAAAGTCTTAAATTTCCAGAAACTAGGAATCCAGTCAACATTTCTAGACATTCAGATTTTAAGAGAGCAAAATGTTTACAATAAAAACCTAAAATAACGGAATTTCGAAAAGATGGTGACATTTGGAGAAAAACTGTCGACATTTTGACGGTTGACGGTCGAAATTTTGCAAAGAAAGTTAAATTTGAAGAATTTTGGAATAAAATGGAAATTTGAGACAAAACAAAACAAATTCAAAATCCAGAAAAAAACGTATTTCGAGCAAAAAGACGAAATTTTGAAAAAAACAATCGAAATTTGGCATAGAAAATTAAATTTTAGAAACGATAGTCAAATATAGAGAATAACTGTCTCCAAAAAAGACGAATTTTGAACCAAAAAAAATCGAAATGTTGGGGGAAAAAAGGAACTTCGAAGAAATAAATTCTCACAAAAAAATTTTACAGAAATAGTCGAATTTTGAGTTAGTTGTCGATGAAAAAAAACCAATTTTGAACAAAAAAAGAATCCAACTTTAGAGCAGAAAATCAATTTCTCAAAAAAAATCAGATTTCTAGGATCATAGAGATGATGTTGACAAAAGATCGAAATTTGGAAAAGACGATTTCTAGAAAAATGTCCAAATTTCTAGAAAGACGAAATTCGAGAACACTTAAATTTTGAAAAAAGGACGGAAATTTTGAAAAAGTCGAAATTTCGGAAAGATTATTTCGAGAAAAATGTCAAAATTTCTAGAAAAAGGCGCTCTTCAAGGAGAAAACCTACATTTCGAAAAAAAGACGGATATTTTGAATCGAAATTTCGAAAAGACGATTTCGAGAAAAACGTCGAAATTTCTAGAAAAAAACGATTTCGAGAAAAATGTCCAAATTTCTAGAAACGAAATTCGAGGAGAAAACCTAAATTTTGAAAAAAGGACGGAAATTTCGAAAAGATGATTTCGAAATTTGGTTTTTTCTCAAAATCTAGTGTATAAAGTTCAGAATTTCCTGTTAAAATTTGTATTCATTTTGTTGTGCTTTTATCGAAATTTGAATTTCTTTCGCAAAGTTTTGGGACTTTTGTTGTTTTATTTGTATCCAAATTTGGTTTTTATAAATCCTGAAATTTTTATGATCGTAACAAGAAATTTTGAAAAATTTTTTTCCGAAAGTTTATTCATTATTTTTTTGAAAATTTCGACTTTTGGCAAAATTTCGATTTTTTCTCGAAATTTCAATTTTTCTCGAAATTTCAATTTTTCTCGAAATTTCAATTTTTTCCAAAAAGTTCAACATTTTTAAAAACTACGACTTTATAAAATTTCGACATTTCTTGAAAATTTCGACTTTTTTTGGAGATTTGTTTTTTTTAGTAATTCTCGACTTTACAAAAAATTCGATTTCGATTCTAGAAAAAGACGCTCTTTAAGGAGAAAACCTATATTTCGAAAAAAAGACGGAAATTTCGAAAAAATCGGAAAGGAAATTCTGAATCGAACATTCCCATTTTCCTAAAAATGTTAAATTTACTCTTAAAATTCTCAAGGTCGAATTTCCTTAAGAGCAAATTTTGAAGAAAAAGTCTACAATATTTCTGGGAAAAGTTGAAATTTCTTATTTGTATACAAAATTTTTAAAATAAAGAACAATTTAGGAATCACAGAAAAAAACAATTTTTAAACATAAATTAATTGTAAAAAATATTCTAAAAATTTCGAGTTTTAAAGTGAAAATTAATGAAATTTTTGAAAAAATAAGTCAACATTTCAAGAAAAGTCTCAAAATTTAGAAAATAAAAACAATCAAACTGTTGCAAAAATATTAATCAACAATTTAATGCTTTAATTCAATATTTTGAGATTTAAAAAAAAACTACAATTTTTTTTTTCAAAATTAGTTTTAAAGCTTCGCACAATTTAAAAAATTGAATTTTTTGTTACTAGGAGTAATATTTATTTTAATATAGCAATAAATAAAAAGTACATGTAATAATAACACCAAAAATTTTAAATTTAAAAAGTAAAGCCAAAGTTATCAGAAAGGCCGAAATTTGGAAAAAAGTGGAATTTTTAATAATTTCGAAATTTTCATGAAAAGTGAAATTTCCAAAGGGAAATACGGATTTAAAAAAATTTAACATTTAAAAAAAATGTTAATTTTTAAAATAGTCGATATTTTCAATAATTTTGCGAATGAAAAAAGGCAAAATTTTGAAAAAATATCGATATTTAAAATGAATTGCAGAATTTTTATTAAATTTTCAAAGAAGCTGAATTTTTGAATAGTGGAGAAAACAGGATGACATTTTGACAAGGAAAAATTTTGGAAGAAGTAGAAATTTTGAGTAGTTCCAATTTAAAATAAAAACTCATTTTATTTTTAAAGTTGAACATTTAATTGGAAATATTCGAAAAAAATATAAATAATGTTTTGAAAAAAGTTGGAACCTTTAAAAAAAAGTCAAGTTTTCATAAAGAGTTGGAATTTTTAAAGAAGTCGAAATTTTTAGAAAAATTCGAAATTTTACGAATTGGTCAAAAAATTCAAAATGGGTTTTTAAGAAATGTCTCACTTAAAAGAAAAATCAAAATTTTTAAATCAAGGATCGACAGATTGCAAAGAAAGTCGAAATTTTGAAAATAGTTAAAATTTAAAAAATAGTCGAAATTTTTAAGTGCTTCAAAAATTTTTAATTTTGAAAAATGCCTAAAATTTTGAAAAATTCGAACATGAAAAAGCCGAAATTTTCTACAAAGTGGAAATTAAGAAAAAGTCGAAAATTTTAGAAACTGTAGATTTAAGAAAAGGTTAAAATGTTCAAAAAAAGTCAAAATTTTTTGACACTTTGATTTTTCTAAATTTTGAGAAATGTGCAAAATATATAAAAGAATTAAGGATAATGCAAACATTTTCAAAAACTTTCAAATTTCCAAAAGAAGTCAAAATTTTGAAAAGGAAGAAATTTTCAAACAAATAGGTCGAAACCGTATAGTCCAAATTAAACAAAATATATCAAAACTTTGAAAAAGTAGACACATTCAAAAAATATGAGAATTATTATCGAGTTTTTAAAATAATTCGAAATTTTAAAAAAGTTTAAATTTTGAAAAATTGGGAAGTTTTCACACAAAATATTAAAAAAAAAACAAAATTTTCGAAGCCGGAATATTGAAAACAAGTCAAACATTATCAGATAGATTGAGGTTTTCAAAAGTTGAAATATTGAGAAGGTAAAAGTCTGAAAAAAGATTAAATTTTTCGTAGTTAAAATTTTAAACCAAGGTTGGAGAATTTTTTTAAAAAAGATTAAAAATTTAGGTCAACAAAATTAAAATTCTGAAAAAATGTTAAACTTTTCGTAAAACGTCAAGATTTCAAAAAAAGAAATTTTGAAAGAATTTCGAAAATTAAAAAGTAGCCAAATTAAAAAAAAACAAAAATAGTCGAAAATATAAAAAAAGTCGACATTTTATAAAATGTCTCCTTTTTAAAATATCGAAACTGAAAAATAGTTGAACTTATGAAAAATGGTCGGCATTAAGAAAATAGTCGAAATTATTAAGAATTGAAATTTTTAATAAAAATATTATAATTATTCAAAAAAAATGTGGTGACATTTTGAAAAAGATCGAAAATTTAAAAAATCAAAAGTCCAGTTCAAGAAAAGTCAAAAGTCCAAATTTTTAGAAAAAGTAAACATTTTCAAATGGTAAAAATTTTTGAAAAATGTACTTAATTTTTTTAAAAAAATATAAGCAAAACAAAACACCGAAAAGTTTAAATATTTTCGAAAATGGAGATAATTTTAAAAGAGAGTATACACAGATTTTCGGAAAAGTCAATACTTAAAAAAAAATAGGGGTGAAATTACAAGAAAAAAGTATACATTTTGGAATACAATCGAAATTTGGAAAAAAAAATCAGTTATTCAAAAAACGCAACATTGCTCAAAAATTTTCATTGTCAAGTTTTCTAAGAAATCTAAAATTTTCGAAGAGTTACATTTTGAAAATGTCAAAATTTTAAGTTAAAATTTTGAAGAAATCGAAATTTTGGATCAAACATAAAACTCTAAACATTGTCGCAGCACCCCCATTAGTAAGTAAGTAAGTAAGTAAATATTTTATTTAGAAAATAATCTAATACAATACTCATGAATTTAATTAAATAAACAATAATTAGTAAATTGTACATACATAACAATAAAATTTAAAAGACACATTAAAACTTAATATCTAAATTACAAATAATTTATTTAAAAGCATGATTAAAACGACTTGAAGACATTATAGGATGCTAGGGTAAAATATGCTCTAAGTCTGTCTAACAAGGTCTCTCATATTTTTTCCAAATACTTTAATGCTATTAGTATCTTTAAGATTTTGAGGAAGAAGATTGTACTGATTGATACCTTTATAAAACAAGCTATTCATTGTGGCATTCTTTAGAGTTGGTGGAATATAAAAGTTAAGGGCCGACCTAGTTGGATAGAGGTGTCTTTCATTTACTACAGTTAACTGATTTTTTAAATATTCCGGTAATGCATCGTTTTTCATTTTATGAATAAATATCATTGTTTGGACAAAATAATACTTTTCAATCTTAATCCAGTTCAACAAATTTAGCATAGTCTGAATACTAGTGTATCTATTGCATTTTAATATTATTCTCATTGCTTTATTTTGTAACTTGTGTAATCTATCAAAATTTGTGCAAGTAACATATAATACAGAGCAGCAATAAGTAAAGTGAGGCAATATCAAAGTATTGTAAACCATTAATCTAGTCGAAGTTGTTAGATAGGGAGCTACTCGGCCTAGAAATCCAATTTTTTTGCCAATTTTCTTTAAAATATAATCTATTTGACTTGTCAACTTTAGTTCTCTGTCAATTGTAAAACCTAGATATTTTATTTGGTCTACCTGCTCTACATTTTGATCATTTATTTCAATTTTTAAATTTAATTCGTTAAATATATTATACCAGTAATTGTTACTTATGAACATCCATTTAGATTTCAGTTCGTTTACTTTTAGTTTGTTACATTTAAATTTATTTGTAAACATTTTAAGTTCCTCATTCATAGTAGATATTAATTCATTAAAATCATCATGCGCATAATATATTAGGGTATCATCTGCAAAGAGATGAATTCTACATTTCTTTAGAACATTTCCTATATCATTCATATATAATATAAATAATAGCGGCCCTAATACACTTCCTTGAGGAACTCCAAAGTTATTTGTTTCCAATGAAGATTTAGTATTTCCTATTTTGGTACATTGATAGCGATTAGACAGGTAACTCTTAAACCATTTTAACACATTTTCTTTGAATCCATATTTTTTAAGTTTCAGTAACAAAATATCTCGATCTATAGTTTCAAATGCTCTTTTTAGATCAATAAAAACTGCACATACTCCAAAGCGTTTTTTATCAATTTTATATTTCCATTCTGAAATAACATACTGAAGAGCAGTTTCGCATGAATGATTACCTCTAAATCCCGATTGGTAGGTACATAAAACGTTGTTAATGTTTATATACTTCATAACTTGATTAAAGACTACCTGTTCTAGGATTTTCTCGCAAAAGGGCAGCATATTTATGGGCCGCAGCTCTTCAGCCCGATTTGTATTTACAACTTTAGGTATAGGTCTTATAGTTGATATTTTGAAGCATTCTGGCACAATTCCCATCTCTAAGCTTAGGTTTATCAAATTTACAAAAGGATATCCGAGGACG
Source organism: Dastarcus helophoroides (assembly GCA_028583605.1). NCBI lineage: Eukaryota > Metazoa > Arthropoda > Insecta > Coleoptera > Bothrideridae > Dastarcus > Dastarcus helophoroides. Next base: position 23,660,600 of record CM053335.1, on the reverse strand, counting down.
TGAAACAAATTTTTTACAATAGGTAAACTTATTTCGTCAGTACTGAAATTTTTAACTTGGCTACTTATAAGTTTATATAAGTCTTGCAACGATATTTTAGCAAAAGTTGACATTGTACACTCATATTGCGATATAGTATTCAATATATTGTTTCTATCTACGTTATTAGAATCAATGCTTGTAATTATAGCCTTAATACTGCCTATATAGTATTTATTTAATACATCTGGTATTTCATCATTATTGTTGTATAATGTTCCGTTACAACTTACCCCATTTTGGAAACTGTTAATCGTTTGATTTTTATTACCAACCATCTCCTTTAAGTGCTTCCACATTTGCTTACTGTTTTTCTTATTGTCATCGATCATTTTCTTGTAAAAATTACACTTTGCATTTCGTATCACTTTGACAAGATTATTTCTACATACTTTATAATTATCCCAATCGCTTTCCTCTCTAGTAAAATAATATTTTTTATATGCCTTGTTTTTATTTACTACAGTTTCTTTACATTTTTTATCAAACCATGAATTTTGCTTAGATTTAACTTTAATTTCCTTTATTGGAGCCACTTTATCTAATGAAAAAATGATATTTTCTATAAAAACTTCACTAACTAAATTAACATTTGTGCTACTATATTCCCATTCTTTTTTAATCAACAGTTCTGTCATTTCATCAAAATTTATTTTACCCCTACTGAGCATAGTTACACATTTATTTACATGTTCATTTTGCTTTAATTTAACTTGAATTATGGAATGGTCCGTAATAATATAGTCCTGTTCTACATATACATTTAATGTGTAATCATTACTTATTACTAAATCTATTAACGTTTTACTAATATTCGTAGTTCTCGTGAATTCTTTGACGAACTGTTTTAACCCTCTATTTTGCATATTGGATTTAAGGTTCTTTTTAACAGAATTATTTGAACACCAATTTATATTAAAATCTCCAACGATAATTATATTACTGCTTTTTGGCAGTTTTTTTTGGCTACGAGCCACCACTGATTGTAACTAACTATTATGTGCTATTAAATTATTATGAAACTACTATAATATTATGAGGTTAATAATTATCAATAAAGATTTAACTTAAAGGACACTTAATTTTCAATGATACGATAAAAAGTTTTTTTATTTTAAAACTAGATAACTGGCGACTGACACAACAGTAAATTTTGAGATATTAGAATCTTATAATTGACTGTAGGACTCGGCGAGACTTGGGGCATGCTTCACTGTTGATGTATTAAACTTTTCAAAAGTTAATAATCTTTTACATGACAACGTGTCAGCCTGCCAGATAGCATTTAATTTTTAGATAAAATTTTGACCCAACAACTCGTGATTTGGTTGTTTGTATTTCCTTTACACATAAATATTAATAAAAATTAATATCCTCTGTATAACACTTTTTATTTTGTTTTCAGTTTCAAATTAATGGTCTCAACAATGATTCCCAACTGAGTGGAAAAGTATCCTCCTATATACGAGCTGTGGTACTGGATATATTTTCACTTTACGGGGATGAAATCTCTAGCTTATCAGGTCCTATCTTAGAAAAGGTGATCAATTACTTCATGTTTCCCAAAACATCCAGAGAAGATGTAACTGGAACATTTGAAATCAGCTCTCTTGATGATAAAATTGCGTCGATGATCACCAAATTTATAACAGGGGCAATTTTTGATAGGAATCCATATAAGGAAAACTTGAATGAAGCATTATAATATGAAGTACTCTAATTTTATGTTTTGTTTGGTTTCAGTAACAACAGTTGAGTTAAATGTGAAAACGTGAAATAAGTTAAAAATAAAACTTTTGCCAAAATCGACGTGTTTTGATTATTCGCATGTTATGTTATTAAGGATCTATGTCTCTTAAAAGCAAAAAAAATCCTACAAATCTTGTTTATCACATTGTTTCAGGAACTTTTAATTTATTTAGGAGCATGCTGTCACTACTCATGGTAGAGTCGAATGAAAATTTTTAAAATGTTCTTAAACAAAAACTTAATTGCATTGGACTTATAAAAAACTTACTAAAAGAGTTCGATGTGTCGCTCAACCATCACTGTAGGGTAGTTCTTCAGGGACAAAAGGAAAAGAAAATTAGGCATTCTTCGAGACTGCCGATAAGAGTAAAAACTTAAAATTAGGAAATAACAGTGTCTATGTAGTGCAGTTTCAAATCACATTAGTAATTATGTCTCATCCCAGACATTTGCGATTAATGCAGGGGTCCTCAGGGGTCTGTCCTGTCTCCTACCCTATTTCTGTTACACATAAACGATCTCTTAGCTTTGACTTCTAATCCTATATACAGCTACGCAGATAATAGTAGCCTTGTGTCATCTTTTTTCTCCGACAAACCATTATCCGCTGTTGCTTCAGATCGACTAAGCGAACAGCAGATACAGAAGATTAATCCGGATATCGAAATCATTCTGGAATGGGGGTAAGAAATATTTGGTCGACTTCAAAAGGTCAGGCCGAGGGTTTTCTCCAGGAAAACATCAAGAGATTATGCAACAAATATACTAATGGACGATAAAATCCTTCCGATGGGATATCTGTCTATCCTAGAAGTGAGTGTAAACACTAACTTATTTTGAGACAATCATGTGCGTGCCATTGCCAAATCCGTCTCTCAGAAGCTAGGCTTTCTTTTTAGTTGCTGAAAAGCACATCTCATCAGCTACTCACACTATACAAAGCTCAAGTTAGGTTAACCCTAGAATACTGTTCTCATGTTTGAAGTTCAGGTCCAAAACACACTTTAGCTCTTTTGGATTCAATTCAAAGTAGAGCGATTCACCTAATTGATGACGAAAGTTTGACTGATTTTCCCGAGACACTAGAGCGCAGGCGGATGGTTGAAGACTTGTCTCTTCCGTAATGTGTTGGCTACTGCTGGCTGTTTTGACGTATGCACTGATGTGTGGCTTGGACCTGTCGGGGCAGACTCCTGGAGTTGAAATTAGTCTTGGATATATAAAACGGTCTTCTGGTTACGGTGGACGGATGCTTTCTTCCAGATGCTTTAAAATCTCGAGATTCTTTGCTGGACTTGCTCTCTTCTCTAACCTTTCTCCAAACAGAAGATTAGTTGCTGAAGCGGAGATAAATGTGTCGCGAATTTAGGAGTCTAACCCAATTAGAATCAGATCCTGGTTTGTCTTCGACTGAATGAAATGCAAATTAGCAACTAGACACCTTGCAGCGCCCAACAATTTACGGCTTCCTTTTTTCCCCTTTCTCTTTAAAAGCGATGATGGTGAAACGGACTAGTCCTTGGTTATCTTCAAAAACTGAAATACAAATCTTGTTCCCTGAAACCAAGAAAGATTAAAAAACACAACAGAGGTTGCTCTAACGCGCTTCGATAGCCAAGCTATGAGTATCTCTCTGAAGATGATAGCTTGGCTATCGAAACGCGTTAGAGCAACCTCTGTTGTGTTTTTTAATCTTTCTTGGTTTCAGAGGCCAAGAATTGTATTTTAATTTTTAAAAACGATGATATCGTTGGTGCCATAGCAGAGAGAATGGCATCAAACTGCTTATGTATCAGCAATAACTGGTCCCCACGACGTTGGAGGGAGGGACTGATGACATTCCGTATTTCCGAGTTATGAGTTGGTGAAGAAAACATTCGATAAGTTCCTTTCGCCTGTCAGAGGTTAATACATTGAAAATAACTTTTTACCAACGCGACAGACTTCAAAACGCTCTGGATAGGTGGACCATGCTTTAATGAGTTGTCTTCCTCTCCAAGCAACCCCACTAGCAGTAGGGGTTGCGAAAGGGAATTCTGTAGGAGTCCTCATTCATTATTCACTCTGAAAGGGAAAAATAAGGTTGTCAGATGGACACAAAATGGTCCAGTCCCAAGTCTGTACTAGGATGCTTTCCTTGAACAAAATTAATGGACTTCCATTGAACTGTCCGGAATTGTCCCAACCAAAACGTTTACATGTTCAGAAGGGAGGAATAAATCAAACAGGCATAAAGACTTTCCTCAATCAGGAAGACTTCCCTCCAACAGAAAGGCTTCTCTCAAACAGGAAGACTTCCCTCAAACAGAAAAACTTCCCTCAAAAAGGAAGACCTCTTTCAAACAGGAAGACTTTCCTCAAACAGGAAGATTATTCTCATGCAGGAAGGCTTCTCTCAAACAGAAAAACTTCCCTCAAACAGGAAGACTTCCCTCAAACAAGAAGACTTCCCTCAAAAAGAAAGAACTCTTTCAAACAGGAAGACTTTCCTCAAACAGGAAGATTTCCCTCATGCAGGAAGGCTTCTCTCAAACAGGAAGACTTTCCTCAAACAGGAAGACCTCCCTCAAAAAGGAAGACCTCTCTCAAACAGGAAAACTTTCCACAAAAAGGAAGACCTCTCTCAAACAGGAAGACTTCCCTCAAACAGGAAGATTTTCATCATGCGGGAAGGCTTCCCTCATACAGAAAGATTTCCTTCAAGCAGAAAAAAATTGCCATAAATGTGTTATACACGTCAAGCTGTCTACGTTCTGATGAGCTGGAGATACTTCCTAACGAGAAATCGAAGCAGAATGTCAAAATTACGGTCCTAGACATCTCCATTGTGAAGCTACCAATATTGTTAGTAGGGAAGGTTTCTTCCATGCGAGGATATTGGTAGGTCCTCGAGTTACGTCATTTAAAGAGCTGGCCAATGTTTTTAAATTGGAGTGTTTTCTCTAAATATAAACGTATTGCTACGTGCTTATCCGTTCGAATTGATTATTAACACGTGAATTGTAAAACACTTTATTTTCAAACTAAACGCGGATCACTACAATCGAATAATTAACTCACTTATTGACTTCTAACTGCTAACTCACTAATTAACTACACTGACTCTAACTGACTGATTCGAGGGAAAGGCGACTGCCTTATATAATTTTCGCTTCCGGGTTCTAGAAAAATACAGCAGATAAGGCTTACCGTTTGCCGAAATTTCTGGAACGCTAATCTGCCGTTTGCTTCATTATCGCAGCGGTTTTCCCTTATCAAATCTTTCTAGAAAATTTTCTTAGGTTCTAAATTCTACAATTACATTTCGTTACAGTATTTTTTTAAATTTTCTAGTCTAAATTTAAAACTTTAAGTTAAAGAGATTATTTTTTGAGGAACGGACTGGTCCTTGGTTATCTTAAAAAATTGAAATACAAATCTTGTCCACTGAAACAAAGAAAGATTAAAAAACACAACCTTTACTGTGTTTTTCAGACAGTCACACAACACAGGTTGTGTTTGTTAATTCTAGAACTGAAATTTGGAAAAAAAGTCGACATTTTAGTGAAAATTCTAAATTTTTCAGAGGGAGCCAAATTTTGTCGAAATTTCCAAAAAAAGGCGGGCTTGGAGGAAAAGTCGAAACTTTAGAAAAAAAGTCAAAATTGGAAGTAAAAGTTGAGATTTTTCAACTAAATATTTTGAAAAACAAATAAGAAAGATTAAAAAGCACAACAAAGGTTGCTCTAACGCGTTTCGATAGCCAAGCTATCATCTTCAAAGAGATTATTTCTTAATTTCATTTTTTTCCTAAAGTTTGGGTTGTTTTTGTACGTTTTGGGTGGGTCTTCGTTTTGACAGCCCATATCTCCAATTTATCGTTTTATTTTGTCTTCACATCTTTTATTCATGATGTATTTTTTTAAATCGATAAGATCATTCTTCATGGTAGACCCTTATTGACCGGAAATATTATGTTTTTTTCAATTTATTTAACATTTCTTCGGCCCAGTTTGGAAATATTTAAATTTTTATGGTTTGTTGACAATTTTCTAAACAAACCATAAAAATTTATATATTTCCAAACTGGGCCGAAGAAATGTTAAATAAATTGGAAAAAAACGATAAGATCATGTCGCAATTGTTTTTGAATCTGTTTTGTTGTTGCTCCTGCACAAAACAAGCAACAACAAGAAGAAGAAAAAGGAAGATTCTTGATAACAGACGAGAATCAAACCAGCAAGGAATTGGCAAGACAAGAAGGAAAACAATTTCTTGCCTTGCTCAACAAGATAAGACAAGAAGTTAGATAGCAAGACAAGAAGTAAGATAGCAAGACAAGAAATCTTGTTTTGTGCATCACTAATTTTGGGAAAGAATTCGAAATTTTGAAATAAATCTTGAAGTTTTTGAAGAACCAATAAAAAATGTTGTATTTGTTATCGAATAGTTAGCAAAAAAATGGAAATTGGCGATTTAAAACTCAGAATGTCAGGAACAAAATCCAAACTTTCCAAAAAACCTTAATTTATGTTAAAAATGATTTTTTTGAAATTTTGAGCTTTGCATCAAAATTCTAAGAGGTGGAAATTGAAAGTGTCGACTGAAAAATATAAAAATAGTCGAAATTTCGAAATTAAACCTGGCATTTATAAAGAAATGTCCAGTTTAAACAGAACGTTTAAAAAAAAAGGACGAAATTCATTCGAGTTAAAACAAAGGTCTACATTGTTAAAATTGTTAAAAAAAAGGTCCTATTAACAATTAAAAAAAGAGCCACAATTAGTGCTCAAAATTGTGAAATGAAAGTATAAATGTCAAAGTTTGTAAAAAATAATCCAAATTTGGAAATTAAAGTTGTTCGTTAAAAATTACAAAATTGTACTCGATATTTTAATAAATATATGTCAAATAAGAGAGAAATTTATAGAAATGAACGATATAATAACAGTAACATAAAAATTACTAGCCTAAAATAGAACATATTAGCAAAAGAAATATGAGATAATTTCTGGCTGTACAAAGTACATTTCTTAGACTTATTTTACCATTGTGAAAAAAGAATTAAATGCGGACCTGCATTGTTGACAAAATTTTTAAAATTTCGTGTACGAATGTGTCAAGAATATTTTATGAATTCATATCTATGATCTAGGATTTTTAAACTATTAATATTTCTAATTAGTATCCGATAGCAGATTTTAGAGAAAAGTTAGTCATAAACACATCAAGAATATTTATGACCTTAATATTGAAACAGAAGTTCTTCTGAAGCCTTATGTATGGACACTAGAAATGCTGAATAATGTATTCGAGTTCGAACGAATTAATTTTGAATAATATTATAAATGTAACGTTTAAAATTGTCTTCATATATGTTTAATTGTCGTTATTTCAATATCCATCGGTTACTAGTTGATAACTAACCTCAAACTAATTAACAGATAATTAGTTTGAGGTTTATAATTCCGACATTTTGAAGTGCATATAAAATAAAAAGTTTTTTTTGGTGGAACGGACTGGTCCTTGGTTATCTTCAAAAATAGAAATACAAATCTTGTCCCCTGAAACCAAGAAAGATTAAAAAACACAACAGAGAGATACTGATATCCCTCGGAAGATGATGGCTTGGCTGTCGAAACACGTTAGAGCAAACTTTTTTGGGTTTTTTAATCTTTGTTGGTTTCAGGAGACAAGATTTGTATTTCAAATAAAAACGAATTTTGTATAAAATATTTTGTGCAATCCAGGTCCGCATTCATTTTCTTTTGATAATGCTAAATTAAGTCCAAAAGCTAACAGAATGTGTGCTACAAGGTAAAATTAAAAGAGCTTCTAAAATTTATTACGAAAAAGTCAGAACCGAAAAATGAAATTGATGTTTGCCCGAAGACGAAACGTCGAATGAAAAAACTGATATCCCATTATTTAAACTTATATTAAATTACAATAATAAAATTTCAGCTCTCATAAAATTAAAGTCAGAAAAAATTAAATGAAAAATCCAAAAATTTTCTATAAATAATTGGGAAAATTGTATCAAATGTTCTGAAGTCAGTTTGTTAGCTTTTTAATTGGGCAACTTTTTCCCTGTTTAATTGAAGCATTTTTTAGTTACTTCCCCTCCTTATTTAGGACACAGAGCCAAGCTAAACGTGTCCTTTGGCATGTGATAGTTTTTCGTTCGTTGAACATTTCTTGACCACTGATAATAAATCATACGTAATACTAGACACAATTAGCTATTGTATTGTAAGTATTCTCCAAGTACAAACCACGTGCAGGTACTTACTGTTTCCCTAAGATTTCGAAATACATTTGAATTGAATAGACAAGAAAATTAAGATATCGTAGATCAGTGTCTAGGCCTAGGCAACAAAACATCTCAATCTGGAGGATTTACTAGAATTAGTGGACACTTCAGACTATTTCGTCAATCCAATTTTGGCTATATAACTCGAAAAAATCTCTAGCAAAGTCACTCTTAGTTGCGATTGGGTAGCATCTTCAGTTCACCATGAAAACCATTGCATTCGCTCTTCTCTTTGTGGCTCTTCTTGGTGGCTGTTTTTGCCAAAGCGTCGAAGATGATGAGGGTAAGTTATTTTGTAATTTCATTAGCATCCTCAACCAAACTGCTGATTCAAGTGCTACTATTTATTAACGAACTTAGAATCAATTTTTTTATGATGGTTTTACCTCCGTGAGAGAATTTAACTTAAATTATATGACACTGGCATTCGATTACAATTTTTTTGAAGTGAAAACTTCTTTAGGCACGTTGAGCGATTTTGGGCAATGGAAACTCTTCGCGTTACGACCACGTGTTACCAACATGCTCAACTTTTTATATTAGAAAAGCTTCAAAAATTGAAATACAAATTTTGTTCCCTTAAACCAAGCAAGATTAAAAAACACAACAAAGGTTGCTCTAACGTGGTTCTTCGAAAGCCAAGCTATCATCTTCAGAGAGATACTTGTATCTGAAGATCATAGCTCGACTATCGAAAGGCGTTAGAGCAACCTTTGTTGTGTTTTTTAATCTTTCTTGATTTGAGGTAAAAAGATTTGTATTTCAATTTTTGAAGATAACCAAGGACCAGTCCGTTCCACCAAAAAAAAAGAGAGAAAGTTGGTTTTAAGTTTTCATTTCTGCCGGCAGTCTCCAAGACTGCCTAATTTTTTTTAGTTACATAAGGTGATCTGGATCTGAATTTAGGGTGCCTTAGATTAAGTAAAGGCTTTGGCCTCCTTTGTACTATCCCTGTAATCCAGTCTCAAAGTCTAGTACGCGTATCCCTAGGAGTATGGGAAGAGTTTGGTCGTTGAAACGGTTTGGTGGAGATACGCGCTGCACTGGGCGGTTTCAAATGACTCAAGAATTAAAAATTAATCGTTTGGATTACCTAAGAAAATTAATTTCGACAGCTTGCACAGTTTTGAAGAGTTCGTGCAATTTACACAATGATGTTTTGTTCAAATTTGTTGATACGTTCAGCAGACTTACAAACCCACTTCCTCGTTTATATATTATTTAGGATGCAATTTTTTAAGGAGAAGCACTTGACGTCGAGAAAAAATATGTCGAGAAAAAGATGTCGTAATCGAAATATCAGAAATCCTTTTTTTTTAAATTTAAAAATGCTTTGAAACATATTTTAAAATACCACTTTTCAGCCATGTTCTTCCAAAAAGAATCCCAGGCGCCCAGGTTGGGAGGATTCATTGAAGATTACGTCGTAAGGCCCTTCATCGAAAACAGAAGAAAAAATGTGCCCGATCCAATGTACTTAGAATACTACAAAATAGTGTTCCCTAGAAGAAACGTCATTTTGAGGTGAGTTTATCAACGTTGATTTTTACGCTGCTTAAGGTAGTTCATTGGTCAGTTGATCTTTTATAGTTTTTCTTAAAATTTCTGCTAGATGTTACCAGTGGCGTCTCGTTCTACGAATGAGGAAGCTGATAGGAAAAACAGCGAAAGCATTTTATTTTTTTCGATTTCAACATCAAACTTTTCAAAAGATTCATTATAATTTTGCTTTCAATTGTAAATATTCTAATGCATTCAAAAAGTAATATTCCTTTTTGTTATGTATCGATTAGTCGAAATTTCGATTTACATTCAGAATTTTGATGCAAAATTGAAACGTTTTTCTAATACATTTGGTGGAACGGACTGGTCCTTGGACAAGATTTGTATTTTAATTTTTGAAGATATCAAAAATTAAAAAACAAATCTTGCCCCCTGAAACCAAGAAAGATTAAAAAACACAACAAAGGTTACTCTACCGCGTTTCGATAGCCAAGCTATCATCTTCAGAGGGATACTGGTCGACATTCCGATTTTTAGGTCATAGGTTTGGAAAAAATGAGAAAATTTGAGCCTAACCTCAGATGTTTGTCCAAATTTATTTTAAAGTAATCCAAGTTATCGAATTTTAAGTTAAACTTTAAATATTTTTTTAAAGTTCAGTTTGGTTTTTGCCAAGGAGTCTAGACTATTTTATTTTTTGACTTTTTTCCTCTACATTTGGAGCTTAACTCAAAATTATGAATTGAAATTCTAAATTAAAAGAGAAAAAAACTTTAAAATTAAACTCAATGTTAAAAAATTATAAAAATCATTTGTTAAAACTCTGAATTTTAAAAAGTCCAAATTAGCAAAAAATCTAAAATTATAAAAAAGGAGAATTTTTTCAAAAAAAGAAAAGTCGAAATTTTGAGAAAAAGGCAAAATTCTGAAAGCAAATAATTCAAAATTTTACAATAAATCAAAAATTTCAAAAATATAATTTTTTTAAAAGAAGTTCAGATATTCAGAAAAAACCTATACTTTCAAAAAAGTCGAAATTTTCAATGTAAGTAAATAAAAATTTACCAGAAAAAGTCCAAATTTTGTTAAAAAAAAACAAAATTTCGGGAAGAACCTTGAAAAAGTCAGAATTTCCAAATAAAAAAGTAGAAATTTCCAAAAAGTCCGAAATATTCAAAGAAAACCGATATTTGAAAAGGTCGAATTTCTAAAAAAATTTCAAATTTTTATAAAAATCCGAATTAAAAATAAATAAATAAAACTACAAAGAAATACATATTTATCTAAAAAAAATTTCAAATTTTTGACAAAAGCCGAAATTTAAAAAAATAAATGACAACTACAAAGAATTAAATAAAACCGAAAGTTCTAGAAATTTTGAGCTAAATTAAAAAAAAAGTCTAATTTTTTCAGTCGAATTTAAAAAAAAAAGGCAAAATGTTTAAATCAATATTTTTAAAAATAATCGAAATTCCTGAAAGAGCCGAATTTTCGAACCTGGTCATTTAAAAAAGTAGTTAAAAAGTCGCGAAAAAAATTAAATTTTAGAAAAAATCGAATGTATAATAGAGTAAATTTTATAATAAAAGGTAATTTTAAAAAATGATTTCAGTTTTTTGGTCCAAGTTTTCAAAAAGTTGGACTTTTCTGTAAAAACTTCATAAAAAAACGAAGAACGTAATTTTGTAATCTCTTGAGAAAACGCTGTTATTTTAAAAAATGAAGGCCATCGCCATTGCTATTGGAAACAAGGATATTGTTTCCGCAGTCTACTCGCGGTGCTCTGAAGGCATGTTGGCCCTTTATGAGGGATTGAACTTAAAAGGAAAACCTTAAATTAAAAAAAAATGTTGAAATTTGCAACGAAAAACGAATTTTTTAAAAATTTTGAAGTTTACTAATAAGTTGAATTTGGAAATTGGAAAATTGTTTAAAAAGTCAATATTTTGGGGTTGCCCTTTATGAGGGATTGAACTTAAAAGAAATATCTTAAATTAAAAAACAAAAGTTGACATTTTCAACCAAAAACGAATTTTTCAAAAATTTTGAAATTTACAAAAAAGTTGAATTTGGAAAGTCGAAAATTCTTTAAAAAGCCAATATTTTCTATAAATGTAAACATTTTTTGGTGGTAATCGCTAAAAAAGGCCTAAATTTTAAAAGTAGTTTCAATTTTGTTGTCTGGATTTCCGAAAAGTTAAAATTTTCAAAAAAGGTCGAATTTTTAAAATGTTCGAAATTTTCAACAAAAAAATTCAAATTTCCAGAGGAAGCCAAATTTCTCGGTAAAATCGTAATTTACAATGCCCGAAATTTCGACAACAAGTCGAAATATTGAAAAAGTCGGATTATTCTTCGAAAACCAAATTTCAAAAATTTGGAATTTTCAATTTCAAAAATTAAAAATTTCGAAAATTTGAAATTTTCAAAAATTTGTAATTTTCAATTCCAAAAATTTGATATTTTCAAAAATGTGAAAAGAATAAATTTTTTCAAAAAATTCTTTTTAATAGTTTCGAAAAATATCGAAATTTTCAGAAAGCTTAATATTTTTAAGAAAATCGAAATTATAACATTTTAACATTTAACCTATCCTAACCTAACCTAACCTAACCTAACCTACCCTAACCTAACCTAATCTAACCTAATCTAACCTAACCTAACCTAAACTAAACCTACCTAACATAAGCTCACCTAACTTAATCCAACCCAATCTAACCTAACCCAAATTAACCCAACCTTACCTAACGTAACGTAACCATACCCAACCTGACCTAATCTAACCTAGCCGAACCTAACCTAACTTTACCTAAACCTAACTTAACCTAACCTAACCTAACCCAACCTAACCTAACCAAACTTAACCTAACCTAACCTAACCTATCTAAACCTAACCCAATCCAACCTATTCTAACCTAACCTAACCTTACCTGACCTAACCTAACCTAACCTAGCCTAACCTAACCCAACCTAACCTAACCTGACTTAATCTAACCTAACCTAACGTAACCTAACCTATCCTAACCTAACCTAACCTAACCTAACCTAACCTAACCTAACCTAACCTAACCTAACCTAACCTAACCTAACCTAACCTAACCTAACCAACCTAACCTAACCTAACCTAACCTAACCTAACCTAACCTAACTAAACCTAACCTAACCTAAGCTAACCTAACCTAACCTAACTTAAACTAACCTAACCTAACCTAACCTAACCTAACCTCACCTAACCTAACCTAATCTCACCTAACCTAACCTAACCTAACCTAACCCAACCTAACCTAACCAAACTTAACCTAACCTAACCTAACCTATCTAAACCTAACCCAATCCAACCTATTCTAACCTAACCTAACCTTACCTGACCTAACCTAACCTAACCTAGCCTAACCTAACCCAACCTAACTTAACCTGACTTAATCTAACCTAACCTAACGTAACCTAACCTATCCTAACCTAACCTAACCTAACCTAACCTAACCTAACCTAACCTAACCTAACCTAACCTAACCTAACCTAACCTAACCTAACCTAACCTAACCTAACCTAACCTGACCTTACCTAACATAGGCTCACCTAACTTAATCCAACCCAACCTAACCTAACCCAAATTAACCTAACCTAACCTAACGTAACGTAACCCAACCCAACCTGACCTAACCTAACCTAACCTAACCGAACCTAACCTAACTTTACCTAAACCTAACCTAAGCTAACCTAACCTCACCTAACCTAACCTAACTAAACCTAACCTAACCCAACCCAACCTATTCTAACCTAACCTAACCTAACCTGACCTAACCTAACCTAACCTAACCTAACCTAACCTAACCTAACCTAACCTAACCTAACCTAACCTAACCTAACACAACCCAACCTAACCTAACCTGACCTAACCTAACCTAACCTAACCTAACCTAACCTAACCTAACCCAACCTAACCTAACCTAACCTAACTTAATTTAACGTAACCAAACCAAACCAAACCTAACCTAACGTAACTCTTAATTTTTAGCGGCAATGTCCAAATTAAAAAACTGAACGTAACCCGTCTGAGGACCTTCAAGGTTCCTTTCGTCGAAATGGTAGGAATATCCCAGATTAACCTGACTACCACATATGATAAAATCTTGGCCAAATCCGACTACAGTTGCAACGTGACAGTTGCTCCAAACCTCTTCCCGTTACCAATCTACGGAAACGGCAAAGTCACGTAAGTTTTTCATTCTATTTGTTAAATTCCAATCTAAACGTAACTGCTTTAGGGTGAGGGCTACAAACGTTACCGTCGACATGTTCTCGAACTTTAGCTTATTCGAAGGTTTGTCAGGTTTGAAAGCCAATATTTCATTGAACACCACAAAAGTGAGTTCGCTCTAAATTATCTGTGACGCACTTCTATCATAACGTTGGTTTGTAGTTCGTAATCACCGGAGTCCTCAACGACAAGTGGATGAGTGAAGAGGTTTCTAGACAACTCAGCTGGTTGATTCCCGATTTTATAAGCAAGGAAAAAGCGTTGGTTTCAGAGAAAGCCAGCCCGTTGTTGGAGAAATTCATCAACGACAGGGTCCTCTTCCCCAAAGATACCACCAGAACTTCTCTAGAATCTCTCACGTCCGCTTTACAGCACGAGGACGTTCAGAAGTCCATGGCGGAGATTTTAATTGAAAAAGTGCTGCCTGAAGTTCTTGGGGCTGCTCTAGGGAAAGCGCTGGAACAAATCGCCCAAAAGAAATCTTCTTGAACAGATTATGTGAATGATTTTTCTGTGATATTAGACTGAAGTGATCAGTTACAATAAATATTTTAATATACAAACGATTTTTATTTAAACACAATTTTCTGTTTCATACCTTATAGGGATTTTGCATATTTTTTTAACACACATTTCGCATAATGTCTAACAGATGTCAATGACATAATACTTGAATTAGAGTTTCTAGCGGTTAGCCAATTGCAGTTGCATTTTCGATGCTTCATTCCTCGCGTTAGGGAAATATCTTGAAGTAATGGCATCATAACAGCTCTATTACTTCTTCTGAATGCCTCTGTTGTGTAAATTTTATCGCATGATTTTATAAATGAATCGATTTACCGATTCTGGCACAAAACACCAAAAACATTAATTATTAAAGGGAGACGAAAAACGAAACAATAGACAGCATTGTAAATAACAAAGTTTTGAAGAACAATGCAAAAAACAAAGTTTCGAAGAACAATGCAAAAAACAAAGTTTCGAAGAACAATGCAAAAAACAAGGTTTGGAAAAACAATGCAAAAAACGAAGAACAAAAAAAAATGAATATAATAATTCAGAAAAAATAGAAAAAGAAGAGTTCAAATCTAAATAGTTCTCTTATCTAACTATTTACAGTTGCGAAGTGAATGCATCTCGACCAGGACTAAGTTCACGAGGATCAATCTATTTGGTAGTTCGTAACAATGAAAAATGTTTAGGCAAATTAGCTTTCACAAAACAATCAATCAAAATATTTAGCTGCATCTGCATCTTTATCGATCTTTTTATCTACGTGAACAGAACAATAACAATTACAAAGGTGCATGTACATGCGTCGACTTTATCATTCTTATCTGAAAATCTTTAAAATAAAATCAATGAAATTGTTGCATATATATTTAGACAATTTTCGTCGAGATATTATTGGTAGTTTTTGTTTTATTGCTTTTTGTAGTCAAATATGAGGTTGTTGCTGATTGTTGCAATAGTGACTGTTTTTTGTAGTTCTGGTTATGGACACCCTTTGGCAGACGTAGGTTAGTTTGAATTTATAAAAATTAAGCCACTTTTGAATAAATGTTCCCAGTGAAGCATTTTTCTCTAATTATAGAATCAGATATGAAATATGGCAGAAAATCAGTTACTATTATTAGTTATTACCTCTGATGGTAATGTTCCACTTGACTTATGCATACAGTATACTTATTTTCAAATTTGATGTGAATAAAATTGCGACTTTTAACTTATTAAATCTTGGATTTTCCTAAGAGTTATTGCATAGTAAATTAGGAGTAAGTAATAATTCTGGAAGGTGATTTTTGTAAGTACCTATATTGTACTTTGTACCAACTAAGAAATATGTCAAAAAAAATTAATTTACTAAATGCAATTTCGACCACCATCGCCTTATGTGATCGAAGCGGTGGGACTTCGAGTTGTCCATATAACTCTATTCTACGTTGAGGGCCAAAATAGTACTATTCAGTCTCCGAGTTAAGGGTTGAACTGCAAATAAATAACAGAAATTAACGATGAGACGAAATAATTGACATTCTTAACCCTTACTGTGTGAAATAATACGAAAATCCACTTATATGCGCTGCTTTCTTCAAAAATCTTGGTTTTGGTCTTCTAATAGAATTTGCTTTTATGAAGAAACATTTTATTTGCTGTTACAAACCAAATAAAGATAAATTAAAAATCTACTTTAGTTGCATATCGAAACAAATTTTCAAAGATTTTTTTACTAATATTGAGTGACAATTCTCTTTGACTATATTGATAACTAGCTGATATGTCCCCCGATCCCATTCACTATTTCACGGCCACTAATTTATTTAATTTATTTTAAATAAATCGATTCTTTAAGTATCACTTTTTTTAAATTTCTTCTTCGTCTTTTTCTAACATTTCGAGTTTTTCCAAGGTTTCGACTTTTAAAAGTTCAATTCGTTTCAAAGTTTCGATTTTTCCGAAGATCCAAACTTTTTTCAAATTTTTGCCCATTTTGAAAACTTCCCGTTTACTGAAACTTTCGATCTTTTTTAATCTTATTCGACTTAGCAAACAGTTCACTTTTTTGAAAAATTTGACTTTTTAAACATTTCAACTTTTTTCATTTAAAATTTCAACTTTGCTGAAAAATCGAAGTTTTTTTGATGAATTTTTCTATAATAGCCATTTTATTTCCAAATTCTGAATTTTTTATTAAAATTTCGACACTTTCCAAACTTTCCCTTTAACATTTTTTTGACACAATTTGCAACGGTCCAAAATTTCAACATTTTTTAAAATTTTACTTTTTTGAAAACTTCGACTTTTCTGATGATTTTATTATTTTTTAAATCTTCCTCTTTCGAAAATTCTAGATTTTTTAAAAAGCTTGACACCAAAGATTTTTGAAAATATCCAATTTTTTGGAAAATTCAATTTTTTCAAAATTTCCATTTTATTTCAAAATTTAGACTTTTTTTCAGGAAATTTCGACTTATTATCAAAATTTGGATTTTTTGATACTTTCGACTTTCAAAATTTGCACCTTTTTTTAGATTTCTGTCATTTAACAAAAATTGCTTTTTTTTCAAATTTATGCTTTTAAAAATGTGGATTTTATTTTCTAAATTTCCATAATTAGTTTCTAAAAAGTTTCAAACTTTTTCGAAGCCTTGAGTTTTTGAAGGTTTTAACGTTTTTCCATACTTCTAACATTCATACTTTTTTAAAATTAAATTTTTTTTAAATTTCGACTTTTCCAAAAATGTCTACACTTTTTGAAAGCACCAGAATTTTTTAATTTTTTACAAATTTGGACTTTATTCGAAAATTTTGAGTTGTTTAAATCGCGATATTTTCTTAAAATGTTGACTTTTTTTGAAATTTTGAACTATTTTGCAAAATTACGAATTTATTGCAAAATTTAGACTTTTTTTCAGGAAATTTCGACTTATTATCAAAATTTGGATTTCTTGAGACTTTCGACTTTCAAAATTTGCACTTTTTTTTAGATTTCTGTTATTTAACAAAATTTGCACTTTTTTTTAGATTTCTGTTATTTAACAAAAATTGTATTTTTTCAAATTTATGCTTTTAAAAATGTAGATTTTATTTTCTAAATTTCCAAAATTAGTGTCTTAAAAGCTTCCAACTTTTTGAAAGCCTTGAGTTTTTGAAGGTTTTGACGTTTTTCCATACTTCTAACATTCTTACTTTTTTAAAAATAAATTTTTTTAAATTTCGACTTTTCCAAAAATGTCTACACTTTTTGAAAGAACTAGAACTTTTTTAATTTCTTACAAATTTTGATTTTATTAGAAAATTTTGAGTTTTTTAGATCGCGACATTTTCTTAAAATGTTGACTTTTTGAAATTTTGAACTATTTTGCAAAATTTCGAATTTATTTCAAAATTTAGACTTTTTTCAGGAAATTTTGACTTATTATCAAAATTTGAATTTTTTGAGACTTTCGACTTTCAAAATTTGCACCTTTTTTTAGATTCTCGTCATTTAACAAAAATTGCTTTTTTTTTTAAATCTATGCTTTTAAAAATGTGGATTTTATTTTCTAAATTTCCAAAATTAGTTTCTAAAAAGTTTCAAACTTTGTGGGGGTTTCTGAAGATTTTGACGTTTTTCCATTCTTCTAACATTCTTACTTTTTTAAAATTAAATTTTTTTAAATTTCGACTTTTCCAAAAATGTCTACACTTTTTGAAAGCACCACAACTTTTTTAATTTCTTACAATTTTCGACTTATTCGAAAATTTTGAGTTGTTTAAATCGCGATATTTTCTTAAAATGTTGACTTTTTTTTGAAATTTTGAACTATTTTGCAAAATATCGAATTTATTGCAAAATTTAGACTTTTTTTCAGGAAATTTCGACTTATTATCAAAATTTGAATTTTTTGAGACTTTCGAATTTCAAAATTTGCACTTTTTTTTAGATTTTTGTTATTCAACAAAAATTGCTTTTTTTCAGATTTATGCTTTTAAAAATGTGGATTTTATTTTCTAAATTTCCAAAATTAGTTTCTAAAAATTTTCAAACTTTTTGGAAGCCTTGAGTTTTTGAAGGTTTTGACGTTTTTCCATACTTCTAACATTCATACTTTTTTAAAATTAAATTTTTTTTAAATTTCGACTTTTCCAAAAATGTCTACACTTTTTGAAAGCACCACAACTTTTTTAATTTCTTACAAATTTCGACTTATTCGAAAATTTTGAGTTGTTTAAATCGCGATGTTTTCTTAAAATGTTGACTTCTTTTTGAAATTTTGAACTATTTTGCAAAATTTCGAATTTATTTCAAAAATTAGACTTTTTTCAGGAAATTTCGACTTATTATCAAAATTTGAATTTTTTGAGACTTTCGACTTTCAAAATTTGCACTTTTTTTAGATTTCTGTCATTTACCAAAAATTGCTTTTTTTTTCAAATTAATGCTTTTTAAAATGTGGATTTTATTTCCTAAATTTCCAAAATTAGTTTCTAAAAAGTTTCAAACTTTTTGAAGGTTTTTGAAGGTTTTGACGTTTTTCCATACTTCTAGCATTCTTACTTTTTTAAAATTAAATTTTTTTAAATTTCGACTTTTCCAAAAATGTCTACACAGAACTTTTTTAATTTCTTACAAATTTCGACTTTATTCGAAAATTTTGAGATGTTTAAATCGCGATATTTTCTTAAAATGTTGACGTTTTTTTGAAATTTTGAACTATTCTGCAAAATTTCGAATTTATTTGACACTTTGGCTCCTTTTTAAAATTTTCGGTTTTTTTAAATTCGTATCTTTTTAAAAATATTCAATCAAGAATTTTAATTTTTTAAAAAAACGACATTTATTTTCTAAAATTTGAACTTACCAAAATTTTCTGTTTTTCAACATTTTTACTTTTCTACTTCTTATGAAAGTTTAGAATTTTTTTGACAATTTTCAGTTTCTTTCAATATTTAGGCTCCTCGAAAATTCCGGTTTTTGTTAAAAATTTAACTAAAAATGCTTCATTTTTACTAAATCTTCATATTTCTTTAAAATCTTCATTACATTTGAAATTCAAATTATTTTCAAAATTTCAACTTTTGTAAATGTTTTTTAAAATTTTCTGCATTTTATCAAAATCTTTCAAAACTTTGACATTATTTTTTAAAAGTTTGATCTGTCTTAAATCTTAATTTTCTGTGAAAATTTAGAAACGTTTCGAAATTACGTCGTTTTTCAAAATTTTGACCTTTAAAATTTTCATTTTCTTTAAAATTTCGTCTTTATCTAAAAATATCGATTTTTTTAATTGACCTTTGTTAAAATTTCGGATTATTTTGCAAACATTTATTTATTTTTTCAATATTTTGGCTTTTTTTTGAAAATCTAAACTTTTTTTTTTTAAGAACTTCGACATTTTTTAATTAAATTTCTTTTAAATATTTGTGATTTTGTATTTTTTTTTCAAAGTCTTGGCTAACAAAAATTTTTTGGTAATTTTGATTTTATTTGAAATTTTGCCTTTTCGGAAATTTGAGTTTATGGATTTTACTGAAAATTCTTCATTTTTTTTATATCTCAAAATTTCTTCAGATTTTCGAATATTCTTTAAATTTAAAATTAAAATTAAGATAAATTTTTTTCTATTTTTTAAAATCAAAACTTTTTTTCGAAAATTTGGCCAGTTTTTAAAATGTTTTTTTTTGAAAGTTTTAACTGTCTATCGAAGCTTCGAAATTTTTCAAAATTTTGACCTTTTTGGAAATCTGGAGAATTTTTACTTTCCTTAAAATTTGGACTGTTTTTTAAATTTTGATCTTTTCTTAAAATTCAACATTCCAATTAATTCTTAAGAATTCAATTTTTTTAAAAGGATTTTAAATTTTTTTAAATGGATACTTAATTCAATTTTTTCAATAAAAGTCGAAAATTCAATTCTAAACTGACAATCAATAAAAGTCCAAATTATAAATTCTAGAAAATATAGAAATTTTGATAAACAGTCAAAACTTTTAATTCGAAAATTTAAGAAATAATGCGAGATGCTCAAAATTTCAAAGTTTAGAAAGACAAAATTTTAGAGTCAAAATGTTTAAACAGTATACAAATTCACACTTTTCAAAAATATTGAAGTTTTGCAAAAATTTCGTATTTAAAAGTCTAAAATATTGAGTCTTTAAAAAAACTACACAATTTGAAACATCTAAATTTTTGAAAAATAAAAATATATAAAAATATAGAAAAATATTTAACAATTTAAAAAATAGATTAATTTCAAAAAATTTCACAATTTTTAAAAAAGCCAAATTTTTTTGAAAAAGTAAAAATTTTAAAAAAAAGTATTAATTGTAAAGAACATTTTTGAGAAATGTCGACGTTTTTATAAGAAGTTAAAATTAAAAAAATCAAACGAAATTCTGAAAAAAATTCGGATAAATATGAATTTATCCGATTTTTTTTCAGAATTTCGTCTGATTTTTTTTTTTTATTTTAACTTTTTATATATAATTTTGACTGAATCTAAATATTGACAAATGGTCGAATAACTCAATACAAACAATGTCAACATTTTCAAAAAAATATGGAAAATTGAATAAATGGGGTAATTTTGAAAAATATTCGAAATTTAAGAAATGTAATAAAAAATATTACGAAAAAAGTTTCAAATTTTCGAAAAAGTCAAAATTTGGAAAAATAGATAAATTTAGAAAAGGTCGACATTTTTAAAAGGCATTTTCAAATAAAGTTAAAAATTTTGGGAAAAAATGCGGAAGTTGGAAAACAAAAGTCAAAATTTGGAAAAATTTCGAAATTTCAGTAAATACATTAATAATTTAAAAAAAATGAAGGTTTTCAAAAAAATACTAGCAAGTTTCAAAAAGGTCGAAAAAAAGTATAAAAAAAATCGAAATTTTCCAAAAAAGGGCGACATTTAAAGTTTCATTAAAAATGGATTTTAAAAAAATAACCTTTTTAAAGAAATTCGCAATTTTAAAAAAGTCCGGAATTGAAAAAACAATTGAAAATTTGAAAAAAATGTTGAAATTACCATTAACGTTGAGATGATTGAAATTTCAAAATTTTCAAAAAGGATCAAAATTTTTCAAAAGTTCGAACCTCTGAAAAATACGAGTTTTCTTAGGGGCGTAAGGGTTTCAGCGTAAAAAAAAACACTTTTTTGCGATTTTTTTTCTCAAATATGGATTGAGCAATTTCATTTGAACCTTTTGTACATTATTGAGCATGCTTTCGACAATGTTGTGTAATTTTTTCATGCAGAATTATTGAATAATAAGCCGGTAACAGAGCTTCCCCCAGAACGTCTTGGGAAAAAAACAATTTGCGGTGTTCACCATAACTCGGCCGGAAATTATCT
Source organism: Dastarcus helophoroides (assembly GCA_028583605.1). NCBI lineage: Eukaryota > Metazoa > Arthropoda > Insecta > Coleoptera > Bothrideridae > Dastarcus > Dastarcus helophoroides. The sequence goes on along the minus strand of CM053335.1, from coordinate 23,638,918 downwards.
AAAAATAAAAAACCATGAAAATTAGTTAAATTATAATCAAATCTTCATCCCAACGTTCTGTGATAATTTTTTTTTTCATTTAAAAATTTATGGCGGCCATCAAATGTGTGAACTGTTATTTTCTACGAAAAATTCCGCAATTTTGTGGGTGGGAAATACCCTTAATGTAAAAAAAAAATTTAACGAAACGTTGGGGGGCGGTATTTTATATGTCGAAAATATGTACAAAGTTTGAAATGAATCGGTCAAGTAGTTTTTAAAGAATTAAAAATTTTGAAAACTATCCAAAATTAAGAAAAAGTCAAAAATCGAAAAAAAGTGCAAATTCTGCTAATTTTGAAATAAAATTGTTTTTTTTTAAGTTTAATCCAAACAAAAATTTCAACTTTTTAAAAAACTCGACATTTTCAAAAAAATTGGAAGGGTAAAAACTGACATTTTTATGAAAAGCTGCAATTTTCGAAGTTTAATTTAAAAGAAAAGCAGAAGTTTTAAACAGAACCAGAAGTTTTTTATTAAATATCGAATTTTTAAAGCCAAGATTTTAAAAAAGTCGAAATTTTGAAACAAGTAAAAATTTGTTTTAAAATGTAGCAATTTGGAAAAAGTGAAATTATGAGGGTCGCTAGTTGGGAAAACATTAGATTTATATGATATATCGAATGTCGAATAAATTTACCGATGTATCGAAACGTATCGATACATCTTTTTCGATACATCAATTGAATATAGTATCGATGTTTAAAAAAATTTGGACATGGCTATGTGAACGTACTGTAAAAAATGTTAATTTGTTGTCTGCCCACTCGAATTTGTAAACCGAAACTTGCCACATTGACATACGTCAGAGCGTACTTTTAACGTCTCTCTAGGCCCCCTTAGAGGTCGAATTTCCAACAATTAGTGTCCTCCTATATTACAAAAAGAACAACTGTGCAAAATTTCCTAGAGTTCCTAGAGTTAGCGGTTTGGGCTGTGCGTTGATATATATGTCAGTCAGTTTCCATTTTTATATATAAAGATTAGAAAATCAATATTCAAAAACATTTGCAATCTCAACTGATTTATTATTAAATTGACAAATTATCTAGATAGGTACAATCTGATTTTGAACTCCTCAGCTCCTGGAATAGCGATATCTATCAAATATAACAACTCATTGTTTAATAAGCTCATTTTTTCTTGAGAAGAATCAACTTTTTAAAGTTGTAAACCACTTAATACAAATTTTATTTAGCAGCAAATGCTTAAATTAAAATGTAACATTTCTATTTTTTTACTGGTTTCAAAAGATTTATTTTCTGTGTAAATAGATGTTCCCCCTCTAGAATAAAAACTACTTTTCGATTAAGACTGGATGAAACATTAGAAAAAGTTTAATATTTAGGATCCTTAAGAATAAAAATAATATTATTTTATGGTAAATGATGAATATAATTGTTTTTACTTAATTAAATATATATGTTATTCGCATATTGCTAGATTAAATGAATTAGGGGCACCGTTCCTCCAAAACAATTTCAAACAGTATAATGTTGCCCCCACGATGAAAAGCACTAATTTCATGAAAATAACAGTCCATTTAAAAAGTCCACAAAATGACATATAGATGGCGTTACTAGATTTTTTCCATATGATTTTTATTTAGTACTGACCGTCGAAAGATACGTGTATAAATTAGACAGCAATTTGGATATTTATTCGTGAGTTATAGCATTTTGTGTGAAGCAACTTCTGTTATTGAAAAAAAAAATGGAAAAAATGGAATTTCGAGTTTTGATGGAGCATTGATTTTTGTTAAAAAAATACAGTGGAAACCAAACAATGAGTTGATAAAACTTATCCGAACTCTGCTCCATCGAGACAAATGGTAGAGAAGTGGATTGCTGAAGTTAAACGTGGTCGTACCAGCACAAATGATGCAGAGCGCAGTGGACGCCCAAATGAGGCTGTTATTCCAGAAAACATCAAAAAAATCCACAAATTGGTTGTGAACGATCGCAAATTGAAGGTGCACGAGCTAGCTGATATTGTCAAGATATCAGATGGTAGTGCTTTTACCATTTTACACGAACATTTGGGTATGTGAAAGCAAAGTGGGTGCCGCGTGAGGTCTCAGTCGACCAAAAACAACGAATCGATGCTTCAGAGGAGTGTTTGGCGCTGTTAAACAGCAATGAAATGGAATTCTATCGTCGATATGTGACATGGATGAGACATGGCTTCGCTATTACACACCAGAATCCAAAAGACAGTCAACTGAGTGGACAGCAGTCGACGAACCGAATCCAAAGCGAGCAAAGACGCAGCAATCGGTCGGTAAGGTTATGGTCAAAACTCTTAATTCGAAAATTTAAAAAATAATGCGAGATGCTCAAAAATTTTAAAGTTTAGAAAGACAAAATTTTAGAGTCAATATTTTCAAACAATGATAAAATGTTGAATAAATCCTAAAATATTAAAAAATGGAATTTTCATAAAAAGTAAAAATTTACAAAGTCACAATTTTCAAAAATATTGATGTTTTGCAAAAATTTTGTATTTAATTGTACAAAAAGTCTATAATATTAAGTCTTTAAAAAAACCACACAAAAAAAACCTAAATTGTTGAAAAATAAAAACAGAAAAATATTTAACAATTTGGAAAATAGATGAATTTCAAAAAATATCGCAATTTTTAAAAAAGCCAAATTTTTCAAAAAAGTAAAAATTTGTAGTAATTGTAAAGAACATTTTTGAGAAATGTCGACGTTTTTATGAAAAGTTAAAATTAAAAAAAAATCAATCTTAATTCTGAAAAATATTTGGATAAATACAAATTTATCCGCATTTTTTTCAGAATTTCGACTAAATCACAATATTGACAAATGGTCGAGGAACTCAAAACAAAAGATTTTCGAAAAATGTCAACATTTTCAAAAAAAATTGGAAAATTGAATATATGGGGGAATTTTCAAAAAAATTCCAAATTAAAAAAAAGGGTTAAACAATTTTCGGAAAAAATTTCAAATTTGCGAAAAGGTAAAATTTTGAAAAAATTAGTAAATTTAGAAAAGGTCGACATTTTTAAAAGGCATTTTCAAAAAAAGTTGAAGTTGAAGTTTTGCAAAAATTTCGTATTTAATTGTAAAAAAGTCTAAAATATTGAGTCTTTAAAAAACCACACAATTCAAAAAATCTAAATTTTTAAAAAATAAAAATATAGAAGAATATTTAACAATTTGATAAATAGATGAGTTTCAAAAAATATGGCAATTTTTAAAAAAGCCAAATTTTTCAAAAATATGGCAATTTTTAAAAGCCAAATTTTTCCAAAAAGTAAAAATTTGAAAAAAAGTAGAAATTGTAACGAACATTTTTGAGAAATGTCGACATTCCTATAAAAAGTTAAAATTAAAAAAAAATCAGTCGAAATTCTGAAAAAAATTCGGATAAATTCAAATTTATTTTCAGAATTTCGACTGAATCAAAATATTGACAAATGGTCGAAGAATTCAATAAAAACAATGTCAACATTTTCAAAAAAATTGAAAAATTGAATAAATGGGGTAATTTTCAGAAACATTCGAAATTAAAGAAATGTAATAACAAATATTTCGAAAAAAGTTTCAAATTTTCGAAAAAGTCAAAATTTGGAAAAATAGATAAATTTAGAAAAGGTCGACATTTTTAAAAGGCATTTTCAAATAAAGTTAAACAGCAATGAAATGGAATTCTATCGTCGATATGTGACATGAATGAGACATGGCTTCGCTATTACACACCAGAATCCAAAAGACAGTCAACTGAGTGGACAGCAGTCGACGAACCGAATCCAAAGCGAGCAAAGACGCAGCAATCGGTCGGTAAGGTTATGGCTTCTGTATTTTGGGATGCGAACGGAATAATATTCATGGACTATCTCCAAAAAGGAGCCACCATCAACAGCGACTATTACTGTGCACTTTTGGATCGATTGAAGGCTGAAATCGCAAAGAAACGGCGACATTTGACAAAGCAAAAAGTGTTGCTTCACCAAGATAATGCACCGTGTCACAAATCGATGAAAACGATGGCAACATTGAATGAATTGGTCTTCGAATTGCTTACCCACCCACTGCATCCTCCAGATTTAGCCCCCAGCGACTTTTTCCTGTTTTCAGATCTCAGAAGAATGCTTCTGAAGAAATTTAAGTCCAATGATGAAGTAATCGCTGAAAATGAGGCCTAATTTGACGAGAAAGAGAAATCGTACTATAAAAGTGGTATCGAAAAGTTGGAAAATCGCTATTCTTGTTGTATCGCACTCGAAGGCAACTATGTTGAATAATAAAATCGAATTTTGTCAAAATTTTGTTTTTTTCTTACTTATCCTGCGGACTTATTGAATGACCTGGTATGATAGAAAAGCCAAGTTACTTTCCTCAAAAATAACCTTACAGTCTTATTGCTTCTGGTCTTTATATTAAAAAGACTAAATGATTTCTTCTTTTCTAGATGACGTTGGAGAGCTTGAGGGTTTTATCGATGATCTGATTAATAAAACCATACAAGCTATAAGAGATGCTTTACCTGACCCAATTAGTATACCTGAGGAACAAATTACTTTTCCACCCAGTGCATTAATCAAGTAAGTATGAAGCATTTTACTACATGATTCATTCAAACATATTCATCAAACGTATTGTACGTTTTGTAAAATCTATAGTGTCGCTATTCAGATATTAATCCTCCTGTTCAAAACTGTCTAAAACAGCGTTCCCCAAACTTTTTTTGTCATTATTTTTATACTTGTCCTGCGCGACCCACCAGATTTTTCAACTCTCTTAAAACTTCGTTTTCTTCTCGAAATTTTGCCTTTTCTTTTAAGAATTAATTAAAGTTCTTGTCTCAAAGATTTATTTCAAAAATTGTATCTCGAAATCCCAAATTAAAGTTTCAAAACTGAAAACTGAATTTTTTTACCATGCTGTTTCTCTTAAAATTTTGATGCTTTTTTGAACCTTTTTCGAATATACAGGGTGGACCATAAGCAATGGTACACAGAGCAATGGTGGATTTTTCGAATAAAAATAATGTGATTTAACTACATTTATCTTATACCAAAAGTTGATATTAACAGAGATACATGATGTCAAAGTTGAAAAAAAAATTCGATTTTTTCGTATAATTATGGAATGAAATATAATATAGGCAGGAAATTTGACACAAGGGGGTTTCTTAAGACGATAAACTCTAATTTGCTAACATATTACCAATAGCTGATAGGGGGGCGTTACCTGCGCTATCCTGCATAATTCTAAGTCATCATAACTTTTTTGTGCACCCGCGCATATGAATTTTAAATGGATTATTTTATTTCCCCATATTTTTTACTTAAAAAAGGTGTACTTGCTGAAAGTTGGTACGAGCAACCATTTCCAAGATATTTGCCTTTAAAGCTTGACGTGTCTTGGTTTTAAATTACTAAGATATTAAATTTTCGAAGTAGGCTGGAAAAAAAAGTAACCATAAAGCAGCTTTGAAACTAATTTATGTCAAATATTACTTTGCTGATAATATTATTACCTAAACTTTGAATATCTCAATAAAGAAAATCTAAAAAATTAAGACGTAATTTATTTTCTAACATAAAGATGTCAGATATGATCTCTGAGTCCGCACAAGAAAATTTTAATAGTCTGGGTGGTCAAAACAGATATTTGGAGATAAATTTCAATAAAAGACAGCTAGATTTTTATTTGTTTACAACCCCTTTACATGAAAAAGGTCATTTCCCACATATTTATTTTTGGAAATAAATTTTGTTTTAGTATTTTATTTAAATATGCTTTAGAAATTTAAAAAATATGTGTAACCATAATGTCAGCAGAGTAATATTTGATATAAACTATTTAAGAACCAGTTTTATTACTTTTATTTTGAAATCTACTTCGAAAATTTAATATCTTAGTAATTTAAAACCAAGGCACGTCAAGCTTTAAAGGCAAATATCTTGGAAATGATTGCTTGTACCAACTTTCAGAAAGTACTTTTTTTACGTGAAAAATATGGGGAAATAAAATACCCCATTTAAAATTCATATACGTGGGTGCACAAAAAAGTTATGACGCTTTAGAACAATACAAGGTATCGCAAGTGGCGCCCCCTATGAGTTACTGACAATCTGTTAGCAAATTAGAATTTCTTGACCAAAGAAACCCCTTTATGCCAAATTTCTTGTCTATAGTGAATTGTGTTCATCAGTTATGCAAAAAAACCACAATTTGTTTTTCAACTTTGACACCCTGTATCTCTGTTAATATCAACTTTTGGTAAAATGTAGCTAAATCACGTTATTTTTATAAGAAAAATCTACTCTTGCTCTATGTACCATTACTTAAGGTCCAGTCTGTATTTAATGCTATAGATTTTTCTAAAAGTTCGAGGTTAAAATAGAGAATTGCTTTTTCAAAATTTCGGTGGTTAAAAATGTTGCTATTTTAAATTTCAAAGCCAAATTTGAAAGAAAATATATAAAATCTTTTAATTTTCGGTTTCTGCGAGTATAACAAATTTGAGAAAAATATCAAAAATGTGACATTTTCAAAAATTAATATCTACTGTTTAAAGAAAGCCAAAATTTCGAAGAGAAGTGGAATTATGCTTTAAAAAAGTCGGCAAAAAGAAGTAAATTTAAAAAAAGTACAAATTTTGATAATAAAAGTATACATTTTCAAATGCCAACATTTTCAAAAAGTCCACGTTTTCAGAAAAAATTGAAATTTAAAAAATGTTCCAATTCTGAAAGAGTTAGAAATGTCAATTATTTTGAAAGAGTTCAAATTTTTAAAAGAAGCCGAAATTTCCAAAAAAATTCACAAAATACATAAAAGTTGAAATTAAAACGAGTGACATTTTTTTAAGTCAAAAATTGCAAAGAGTAATTCTCTAGAAAGCCAAAATATGCAAAATAAAGTCAAAATTCTTAATCTAAATGTTCTAATGTCGACCTTTTTAAAATCAAATATACAAAAAAAGTCAAAACTTTGAGAAAAAGTAGAAAATGTGAAGTCAACATTAAGGAGAAAAAGTAGAAAATGTAAAGTAAAAATTTTGAGAAAATGTCAAAATATTGTGAAAAATGGGGACTTGTAAAAGTGGAAAATTTCAAATGTCGAATTTTTGTAATTAATCGATCAAAAATCAAAGATCAAAATTTCGATAAAAAAGCGAAAATATAACATTGAGATTTTTACAAAAAAAGTTGCGCAGTTTTGGAGAATGCTAACCGAAGTGAAAAGTTAAAACTATGATATAACAAATTTCAAGATTGTTCTTCATGGTCAGAAACATTATGTTTATTAATTTTATTTAACATTTCTACGACCCAGTTTGCAAATATTTAAATTTTTACTAACAAAAATTTAGAAATGTTAAATGTTAAACATAAATTTCAAAATATTTCAAAAAAAATCTTTTTCCAAACTTTCAGCGGTTTCTCTCATTTGAGGAGAAGTACAATTAATTAAGAGCGGTGACTAACATCCACTCGCTTCCCCCATATGACCGCCATCACCTCCAATTTTTCTTATTTATATATTTTCATTTCAACAACTGCCCAAATTTTTCTTTTTCTTACTTTCATTTTGCGCCCCCATTTTTTTTTTCATTTTGGTCCTTCCCAATTTTTATTTTTATATATTTTCATGTTGACCCCCATTTTGCCCCCCATTTTTCCCCTTCATTTTTGCCCCCATTTTCTTTTTTATATATTTTCTTTTTGCTTCTCTTCATTTCAACAACTCCCCAAATTTTTCTTTTTCTTACTTTCATTTTACGCCCCCATTTTTTTTTTCATTTTGCTCCTTCCTAATTTTTATTTTTATATATTTTCATGTTGCTCCCCATTTTGCCCCCCATTTTTGCCCCTTCATTTTTGCCCCCATTTTCTTTTTTATATATTTTCTTTTTGCTTCCCTTCACTTCCCCACCCCCATTTTGTGCCTCTCTTTCTTTTTTATATATTTTCATTCCCCACGCAATTTTGTGTCCCCTCCTCAACCCTTTTAACACCCACCATTTTCGCCCCCCATTTTTTTAAATATATTTTCTTTTTGCTCCCCCCCTCCAATTTTGTGCCTCCCCCATTTTTTTTATATATTTTTATTTTGTCGCCCCCATTTTGGTCCCCCAATTTCCTTTTTTATATATTTTTATTTTGTCACCCCAAATTTTTTTAAACTTCAATTTTTATTTTGATATGTTTTCATGTTGCCCTCCTCAATTTTTGCCCACTTCCCATTTTGCCCCCCCATTTTCTGCCCCCTCATTTTTGCCCCTCCTCATGTTTGTTCCTCCCCATTTTCCCTGCATTTTTCCCCCTTCATTTTTGCCCCCATCTTTTTTGTATATTTTCTTTTTGCTTCCCCACACTTTTGCCCCCCCCCCCCAATTTTGTGCCTCCTTCTTTCGTTTTTATATGTTTTCATTCCTGCTGCAATTTTTTGCCCCCTCACCCCCCCATTTTTAGCCCTCAACATTTTAGCCCCCCATTTTTTTTGTATATTTTCTTTTTGCTTCCCCACACTTTTGCCCCCCCCCCAATTTAGTGCCTCCTTTAGTTTTTATATGTTTTCATTCCTCCTGCAATTTTTTGCCCCCTCACCCCCCCCCTATTTTTAGCCCTCAACATTTTTGCCCCCCATTTTTTTTGTATTTTTTTTGCTCCCCCCATTTTTGCCCCTCCCCTAATTTTGTGCCTCGCCCATTTTCTGTTTTATATATTTTCATTTTGCCGCCCCCATTTTTGCCCCTCCCCCACTTTATTTTCACTTTACCCCCCTGTTTTTCTTGTGCCTCCCCAATTTTTCTTTTGCCCCCGATTTTTCATTTTTATATATTTTAATTGTCCCCCCCACCAATTTTTTTCTTACCCCCAATTTTTCTTTTTTAGATATTTTTATTTTGACACCACCCCCAATTTTTCTTTTTTCTTATATTCAGGTTGCCCCCATTTTTCTTTTCCATATTTTCATTCCCCCCCCAATTTTTATTTTTTATACTTTTACCTGAATTAGCGGGTGCCCGATAAAACAGATGTCGGATTATCCGAGTGTTGGAAAGGATTAAAGTGTCGGATAAAAAATGTCGAATTAAAAGTGTCGGATCAAAAGTCTCGGATTAAAAATGTCGGATTAAAAGTGGCGGATTAAAAGCATCGAATTAGATGTGTCAGTCAATTTAAACAATTAAAATATACACATTTCGCATATTCAATTTAAATTCAGTGGCGCACTGGTAGAGAAATCGACTAGTAGTTCAAATCGCCCTTTTTGGTACGCAATGTATATTACATATATGGCATTTCCATGCATTTTTTCCTATCCTTAGTTGCTTAGCGCGCCTAAAGAAGTTTTCATTTTGAAAAACATCAAAATTTAGAAATAACCGAAATTTTGAAATGTTAAAATATTCAAAAAGTTTAAGTTTAAGGAGGTCAAAATTTTCAAAAAAAGTAATTTGCGTAATTATCAGATTTTTCAGAAAAAAGTAAAAACGTCCAGAATGTCATCATTTCTAGGAAAAATAGGATTATTTAAAAAAAGTCAACTCTTTGAAAAAAAGATCAAAGTTTCACGAAAAAATGTTAAAAAGTTTTCAAAAGTTACAAAAGAATCGAAATTTTAAGACAAACTATGAAATTAGGCAACTTTTCAAAAATAGATTGAAAACTTTGAGAAAAAGATAAAATTTTCAAAATAAATAAAATAACATTTTCAATTAAAACCTGATATTTTGAAAAAGGCGGAAATTTTCAAAATAAGTCCAAAATTTGCAAGAGTCAAAATTTTGAAATAAGTATAGAAATTCCCAAAATAAGTAAAATTTTGAAAAAAATCAACACTGATAAAAATGAGAATTTTGAAAGCGTAAATTTTGAAAAAAAAAGGAAATTTTTAAAGGCCAAAGTTCCAAAGAAGGTCAAAATTTTCAATGAATGGAAAAACGTGGCAATTTTCTAAGAACTCTTTTTTTAAATTTGAATTTTTTAAGGAAGTTGAACTCTTCAAAAAAGTTGAATTTTAAAAAATCAAAATTTAAAAAAAAATGAGATTTTTCGTCAGTCAGAATTTTTAAAAAAGTAAGAATTTTGAAAATGTTGAGATATGGAGTCGATCGAAATATTCAAAAAAAGTTGAAAGGTTCAAAAAAAGAAGTAAAATGAAGATTATGCAAAAAATCGGAATGGGCTTAATGACCGCCACTAATAACATTTTTACTTTTTTTTTTGCTTTCCATCAGATAGCCTATGATTACTTATGATTTTTTTTCAGTGGTACCTTCAAAGTGGACAACTTTAACGCTTATGGTGTTAAGGGATTCAGCGTGCCTGTTTTAAAGGTGGATGGTCTACTTAGTTACAAGTTGAACATGTCATTTTTATTTAGTAGCATCAACATAAACACGGATTATATGTGCGATTTGTTGTTTGCTGAATTACTACCTGCGTATGGAGAAGGGAAAGCAAAGTGAGTATGATGATTACAAACAAAATGTTCCTGGCAGCGATGTTGCTCCGAACATTTTGTTTAACCACTGTATACAGGTGACCCGTAAGTATACTTTGCACTAGTATTTAACGCTTAGTACTTCCCTTTTGATTTTTTTTAAACTTTAATTGTTTTTGAAAATATGGATATGGATATGAATGGTCCATCAAACTTTTTCGTGTCTTGAAAAATTGAACCTTTTCGAAAATTTCTACTTTTCTCTTAAAATGTTGAGATTTTTGAAAATTTGGACTATTGAATAATTTTTTTTTAGAAAATTTTCATTTATTTGGAAATCCTGACTTTTTTGATAATTTTGACATGTTTTTTTTCAAAATTTCGAATTATTTCAATGTTACAATTTAATATTTCCACCTTTTTAAAAGTTTCATCATTTTTAAAATTCCGATTTTTTTTTAAAACTTATAGTTTTTGAATATTTATTCTCTTTTTTTTAAATGTTAACTTGTATAAAACTTCAAATTTTTCCGATATCTTAATCAAATTTTCGATTTTTTATAAAAATCTAACTTATTTTTTTTTTAATTTCGACTTTTTGAGTCTTTACTTTTTCAAAATTTCGTTTTTTTTTTTCAAAATTATTACGGTTTCAAAAATTTCGAACTTTTTGCCGAGTTTTGGAACCTCGAGTTTTTTCCACAATTTTTTATATTTCGGTTTATTTTAATTTTTTTTTTTCAAAATTACGATTTCAAAATGTTCCTCTTTTTTTTCCAATTTTTGAAACCTGGATTTTTTTAAAATTTTCTACATTTTTATTAAATTTTTATATTGTTTTCAATTGTGACTTTTCTCAAAATTTTAATTTGTTTTTTGAAAATTGCAAATCTTGAAAATTTTGACTTAAAATTTTTTTTTAAAATTTGTTTGCTTTTCACAATCATTAAAACTTAAAAATTTTGACCTTTTTTCAAAGTTCTATTTTTATTAATTGTCGACTTTGTTTTAAATTTTAATTTGCTTTTGGAAAGAAACTACTGGAAATTTTTGACTCGTTTCGACAAATTAGTTTGTTTTTCAAAATTTCTATTTTTTTAAAAAATTTGAATCGTTTGAAAGTCCCGTTTTTTCAAAAGTTTAGGTATTTTTTCAAAAAAGTAGCAATTATTTTAAGTTTTTCATTTTTTTGAATATTTTACCTTTTCCAAGATTCCAACATTTAAAAAATTTTGTTTTTTTCTACATTCGACATTTTATTTAAAATTTCCTCTTTTTTCATTTTAAATTTTTATGAAAATCTATATTTGTCAAGATTCGCCTTTTTCATAAAGTTCGATATTTTTTTAAAATATATTTTCAGAATATGGATTTTTTGAAAATGTTTCATTTTTTGAAAATTTAACTTTCAGTGAAAAATTTCAAATTTTTTTAAAAATTCGCTGTTTTTTCAAATATGGGATTATTATTTTTTATGAAAATTATTGACATAAAAATTTCGTCTTTTAAATATATGTTTCTTTCGAAGCTTGGCCTATTTTCGAAATTTTTGACTATCGTTTACATGATTAGAAATGTCCGTATTTTAATTTATTTTCGTGTTTCAGTTTTTTTCAGAATTCGCAGTTTTTGAAATTCACAACTTTTTTAGAAAATTTTAACTTTATATGAAAATGAAAAAAAAAAAAATAAAAGTAGTTGAAAATTTTAAATGAGTTAATTAAAACAATTATCGAATTAGTAAAAAACTAAAATTTTCGAAAAAAGTCGAAATTTTTGGAAGTGTATTACTTAATTATCAAAAAAAATTGTTGAATTTTGAAAAAGTCAAATTTTAAAAAATTATCAAAAATTTAGAATAATCGCGAAATTTAAAAAAAAATAATTCTTGAATTTCAAATTAAAAAACCAATATATTTAAGAAAATCGAAATATTTAAAAAAAATCGAAATTTTAAAGATTCGATAATTTTTAAAACAAGGAAACGTAAGAAAAGTCGATTTTTGCATAATGTCAAAGTATTTATAGTTATAATTTTCGAAAAAATTCAAGATTTTAAAAAATAGTTGAAATTTTCAAAAAATGTCAAGGTTTCAAACCACGAAATTTGCAAAAAAGTAGAACATTTTGAGAAGTTATTATTTAATAACTTAATTATTTAACTAAAATTTAAAAAAGATATTTAATTTTAGAAAAATTAAGATTTTTAAAAACGTAGAAGTTTTGGAAAAAAATTAAAACTAAATTTTTTAAATGTTTAAATATTTAAAAATATTTTAAAAATTTAAAAAAAAGTCGATCAAAAAAAATTAAAATTTCGAAATTTCAATGGAATCAAAATTTTCAAAAAGCGTCGAAATTTTTAGTCGCATCAATTTTCAGAACAAAAAACGGAAATTTTAAAAAGTAGATTTTTAAAATGTCGAGAAAAAGTCAAGATTGTGAAAAATGTCCAAGATTTTTAAGAAATAAAAGAAAAAGTTAAAAATATGAAGAAATTGTCAAATTAGCAAAAATAAAGGGAGTTTTAAAAAATCGACATTTTGAAAAAATGTTGGGATCAAGAAAAATCGAAATTTTCAAAAGGAGTTGAAATTTTCAAAGGGAGATGAAATTTTCAAAAAGAGTAGACATTTTCAAAGAGTAAAAAATTTAAAGAAATTCGAAATTAAAAAAATTGAAAGTTTGTAATAAAGTGGAAATTTTGAAAATTAGTTTATACTTAAAAAACTTGAAATTATAAAGAATAATTGAAAAATTCCAAAAAAAGGATAAAGCTTTTCAAAAACTCTTGGTAGATTTCAAAAGAGTTAAATTTGATAAAAAATTGAAATTTTTAAAAAGAAAAATTCAAAATTTTTAACCAAGATCGTTCAAATAAATTTTGAAACTTTTTAAAAATTTAAATTTCTGAAATAAAGACGTAATTTAAATAAAAATCAATTTCCAAAATACTGGATAGTTGAAAACACAGGAATTTTAAATAACTGTGAAATTAAAGAAAGTCGAAATTTTCAGTAAAATTCTAAACTTTTGAAAATATGCCGAAACTTTAAAAAATGTCGAAATATTAGGGTCGAAATTTTTAAAACATAAAAAATCTCTGAAAAAAGAAAATTTTCAAAAAACCGAGCTTTTTAAAAAGTGTCCAAATTATCAAAGAAGTCTAGATTATCACATAAACACCCGAAATTTTTGCAAAATAGGAAAATTTTCCAAAAACAAAATATCTAAATTTTCGAAGTTTCCAAATAAGAGCAAGATTTTTGAAGAAGGTCGAAATTCTCCAAGAATTCAGGATTGTGAAATGTTACAAGATGTTGAAAAAACTCGAAATTTTTCAATGAAATCAAAACTGAAAAAAATCAAACCATACAGAAACCTCAACATTTTCAAAAAAATTAAAAAGATAAAAAACGACAAATTTAACCAGAAAAGAAGAACGTTTCAGAAAAGTCGAAATTTTCAAAGTTAGAACAACGAGAGAGAGAGGGGGGGGGAGGGAAAAGAGGGAAGAGGGAAGAGGGAAGAAGGAAGAGGGAAGAAAGAAGAGGGAAGAGGAAAGAGGAAAGAGGGAAGAGGAAAGAGGGAAGAGGAAAGAGGGAAGAGGGAAGAGGGAAGAAGGAAGAGGTAAGAGGGAATAGGAAAGAGGGAAGAGGAAAGAGGGAAGAGGGAAGAGGGAAGAGGGAAGAGGGAAAAGGGAAGAGGGAAGAGGGAAGAGGGAAGAGGGAAGAGGGAAAAGGGAAGAGGGAAGAGGGAAGAGGGAAGAAGGAAGAGGGAAGAGGGAAGAGGGAAGAGGGAAGAGGGAAGAGGGAAGAGGGAAGAGGGAAGAGGGAAGAGGGAAGAGGGAAGAGGGAAGAGGGAAGAGGGAAGAGGGAAGAGGGAAGAGGGAAGAGGGAAGAGGGAAGAGGGAAGAGGGAAGAGGGAAGAGGGAAGAGGGAAGAGGGAAGAGGGAAGAGGTAGAGAGGAAAAGAAGAAGAGAGGAGGAGAGGGAGAGAGGGAGAGACAGAAGGTGGATAAAGAGAAAGAAAATAAAAAATAGGGACAGACAAAGAAAAAGAGAGAGAGAGGGTG